>PVHP010018415.1:0-33180 GCA_004024765.1 Zapus hudsonius | reverse complement strand
CTCTCTCTCTCTCTCTCTCTCTCTCTCTCTCTGCCTGCTTACAAATAAAACATTAAAAAAAGAAAATAGCATTTCTCAGCCTCCTCACCCTCTAACTGCTTTCTGCCTTCTCTTCTGCAGGGTTCCCTGAGCCTTGGAGGGAGTAGTTTGGATGTTCTATTTAAGGCCAAGCCAAGTGACAGTTGTCATTTATTCTTAACAATTTTGTCAGTTATGTATCTCGGCATTAGCCTCTGCCCATTGTAGTAAAAAACTTCTGTGATCAAGGCTTCAAGCAGTACTAATCTATGGAGAAAATATAGCTATTTAGAAGGCAGTTTAGACATGCTATTCATTTAGCATAACAGCAGTAGTAGGATCCATGTCCCTAGCCATAGGCTTTTGGCCAGGGTTATAGTACTGTGCATAAATATCTCTTGTGATGTGGGCCTCAAATGCACTCAAAGTGATTAGTAACTCCCATAATATTCATGCCACTACTGCACCAGTGTGTGTATCTTACCTGGCAGGTCAGTTGTGGAATACACAAGGTCCACAGATGGATAAGACTGTTGATGGTTTTTCTCCTCCATCAGCCTGAATAGCAAATTCTGGTACACAGAAAGCTAACTTGTGGAGGAAACTTCTAGCTTTGTTCAGCTTAGTTTTCCCATGTCCTGTAACGAAATCTTAATGGCACAAGAGGCTAGCTGCCTTGAGTGAAGGCTAATTTATCTCTACTCTAGTCAGCACCAGCAATAGTAGCTTGAATAGGAGCTGGACCAGCTTGCACAAAGTGGCACATGTGTCTGGAGTTTGTATTACCAAGAGTCTCTGGCATGTTCATACTGTCTCTCAAATGAATAAATTTTTTTAAATAGCATAGGGGCCGGGCATGGTGGTGCACACCTTTAATCCCAGCACTTGGGAGGCAGGGGTAGGAGGATCACCATGAGTTCAAGTCCACCCTTAGACTACAAAGTGAATTCCAGGTCAGCCTGGACTAAAGTGAGACCCTATGTTGGTGGGGGAAAAAAATTGGGGCTGCAATAATTGAAATCACATGCTGGGTCATTAATACTGTCAACTGGACCTTATCTTTGGCCCTTGACCAAATCATGTGCATATGACTTCTCCATGTGGCCTGGACTTTCTAACTCCACATGGTGCCTGAGACCCAAGGCAAGCTTAAGCGAATGCTGCTGAAGCTTACAGTGAAAAAGCCTATTATTGGCTGAGGGGATGGCTCAGCTTGCTATGCAAGCCTGGGGATCAGTTTGGATCCCCAGCACCCTTATAAAAGCTCAGCACAGCCCCTGTAATCCCAACACTGGGAAGACAGAGACAACGGGTTCCCTAAGACTTTCTGGCTAGCTAGTTTGGCCAAATTGATGAATTCTAGGTCCAATGAAAGACCCTGTCTCAAAAGAAAGACCCTGTCTCAAAAGTAAGGTGGAGAGTAACTGCAAGACACCTAACGTTGACCTCTGGCCTCCACACACAAGTGCCCATACAAACATGCACACAGAGAGATTGGTGCCAATGAAAACAAGGAAACAAGCACCAACACACCAAATCCATTCTGAAAATGCAGTCCTCAGTCCAGACCTGCCCCCAGGCAGCAACAGGACTAAACGAGGACCCATGCTCATCTGGAGGTGTTGCATTTGGTGTTTTAATCCTGGGATGGATGATTATATCACCTACTTCTTTTCTACTCATATTAGGTTTGGACCTCAGGTGAGGAAAAATAACTCACCTCTAAAAGCTACCTTGTCAACTTGATAGGATTTAGGAGATAGGGGTGTTTCCAGAGAGGTTTGGTGGAGATGGGAAGACCACTCTGAATGTAAGGCAGCATTATCCCAAGGGCTGGGTTCCTGGGCTGAACAAAACAAACAAGTGGGCACCAGCACTCAGCACTACTTCCTGACTAAACACACTGAACAGCTAGCTGCCTTCTCGTGGGCCTAAATAAATCCTTTCTTCCTTAAGTTGACTGTCACATTGAGAAAAGTAACCAAAAATTGGGTGAATCTGGAAAATATACTGTGAGGTAACCCAGCCAAAATGTCCCCAATGTTCTCTCTGGTAGGCAGAGTCTAACTTTGAATTTTTAGATTTGTATGTAGTTGAAGAGTCAGTAGTAGATGCCCGGATCTACTACAGATAAGGGAGCCATGAGGGAGGGAAGGAAGGGGGACTTAGGGGAGAGGTTAGTAGATACATAAGTAGGATAGAATACCAAGTGGGTTCTCTGTATCAGTCACATTAAGCCCAAGGCCAATACTTGAGATTCACAAATGCAACTATGCTGATTAGGACTGATTAGTCCAGAATCCATAAGTAAATTAAAACTTGCTATAAGCATTGCTATAAACTAAGCACTTGGGGCTCAAAAGATGGCTCAGCTGTTAAGACACTCTAGTGAGCATAAAGATCTGAGGGGCTGAGACCACATGAGTTCAGTTCCCCAGAACCCACATGCACCAGTCTACACAAAAACAATTTTAAAAAGAATTGTATCTTAATGAGACAGCAAAGCTATCACATAATCTCAACAAAGAGCTAACAGTTCAGAAACATGCTGTTATTATGGGCATGTTCTGCAGACACTGGTATGTATGGTTTCATTTGTTTTGCAAAGACACCTATGGAAAGAGAAAAGCAAAGATTTGAGTAAGCCTGTAACTGGTAGCATACCCTGCCTTTTAAGCTTTTTAAAAAAGAGAGAAAGGGAGAAGACAGAGTATGGGTATAGGCAGGCCTCTTGTTGCTGCAAACTCCAGATGCACACACCACTTTGAGTAGCTGGCTTTCCATAGTACTGGGATATTAAACGTGGACCTTAGGCTTTACAAGCAAGCACAGTTAACCACAGAACCATCTTCCCAGCCCCACACATCTTGCCTTTTCCCCCATATTTATTGTAAATAATTAGATACATCACATGAGCAAGTCTTATGATGGTATCCCCATTTCCCTCCTCCCTGTTCCCACCCCACTGGGGGACTCCCTACTTGGGTTTGCTGGACCCGTCCATGGGGATAGGGAGTTATGGATTGTACCAGAGGTAGCCAGATTTTTCTCCCCGCACCCCAACATCTTGCCTTTTAATATAATTTTAAACTTGTAAGCCTTCCCAACAATGATACACATATATGGTCTTTTATCAATAAATAAGATATTCTGAGTGAAACAGATTGTTTAATGCAACATTCCTCTAGCTTGGAGCATGTTTTCTAGTTCTATTTTCACCATCAGTTTTTTAAGACAGATGATAGTATGAGCATAGGTCAGGATTCTTCTTCCGTTAATATGTAGTGAAATGTGGCTTTCTTTCTTTCTAGGTAAATACACAATAGGGATAACCCAGTTGGCCCTAGGACACAAACATCCTCAGCATTGGCAAAATTTGTGTATCATCTTTTGCATTCCCAGTTAAATCTAACCCAGTTAAATTTCCCTTTAAATTTCTCCTTTTAAAAAAATAATTTTTTTAACTCATTTGCAAGGAGATACAGAGATGGGAAAGAGAATGGGCGTGCCAGGGACTCCTGCCACAGCAAATGAACTCTATAGATGCATGTGCTGCTTTGTGAATCTGGCCCGACGTAGGTACTGGGGAATCAAATCCAAACCGTCAAGCTTTGCAAGTAAGTGCCTTTAGCCACTGAGCCATCTCTCCACCCCACACCCTCTTGTTTCTTGTATACCTGAATCTTCAAGTTCTCAGGAGCTGGCACTATACTCTATACAGCTTGCATTTTCGCTGTATACCTCTTTCCAATTTCTCTTTCTCTTGAAAACATCACTTTTATGACTTCAAAGGTTTTTTTCAGTCTTATATTTTCTGTTATTTCTTCCTAAATAGTGTCACAACTCTTTTAAGAATCTAATGTTCTCTATATAGAAGTCAGCTTTGGGAGCACATGGAATGAATTCAAATTACAATTACCATCAACTGTTTTGCTCAACACAGCAGCAATCCTACATTTCAGAACACCATACAGCAATAGCAGAGAACAGACTTTTCTTTTACGTGTGAGCAATAAAAACAACTAAAAGAAATTTCAGAGGAAGAAATCTAAATAGAGCAAGGGCTAAAAAGTAAAATGAGAAAAAAATTCAAATGGAAAGAAAAGACCACTTGAAGGATTATAAAAGTTATATTTATTCACGATGCTACATTTATTGCATTCCCTTAGAAAAATGGAGAACTATTTATGTACCCAATTTGCACATATAAAACTTTATACAAATCATGTGTAGCACATAAAGGCCTCTGGTACAGCTAAAATCCTGACACTATAGTCTGGGTATTCCCACTTCAGGGTCTCCAGTTTATCAAGTCTGTTCCATAAAAAATAAAAACTGGAATTTTACTCAATTTTATTACTAACACTTAGAAGTTATTTAAAATATAATAAAATAAAATTTTCATTTACTCTAAAAACTCAAAAATACTATAAACTGGGAGGGGCACATTCTGTTAGCAATCTTAATAGTATGACAAATTCACACCATATTTTGGCTGGGTCTTTCAAAATTAAAAAAAAAAATCTCCTTAGGTCTGACATTATCTTTCTAAGTTGTGGCTGCTTCAGAAGGTCATTTGTCAAAATATTTACCAAATACTTAAAAAAAAAATAATATTCCTTTTACAAAATGGTACAACACCTTAAGGAACCAGAAAATACTAAATGTCTTTGGCTATACAACTAAAAAAGGCCATTCATCCAACAGAACAGGGTAGCTTCACATCAAAACTCCAACTATGGAAACAAAGTGTAACAGAAATATGCATAGAAATTCATTATGACTTGTCTTGCTTTCCCCCATCCTATAATAAGCAGGAAGAATGCAATTTACATAATCTTTTCAAATGAGACTCACTATCATCATAAAGAAAATGTCCAACCTTTCTGCAAAGGCAAAGTGAAGAATAATTTCACAGCTAAGCAGACTGAATGGGATTTGCCATTTTTTACCTGTTTGCTTGTTTGCCACACAAGTGTGATGATGAAACAAAAAAAAATAATCAGAAGCATCACAAACAGAACTATAATAGAAAAATAAATCAAATGAAACATTTATTAATAAATGAAGCCTATTTTATTACTTCAAGTGTTAATGATAAAAAAAATTTCAGCACAGCTGTTGCATTTAAAAAAGTGAAACTCCATACTATGTTTCTAGCTCAGTAAACAGATGGACCTGATGTCTTTGAATGACATAACAATTGAGCATTGTACAGTACATCTTATGAAGACCCGTAAAATTAAAGAACTACTCATTTATTTATTATGAAACAAACATGTATTCATAGTTTCAGCTTCTTTTTTCTTCCTCGACCATCAGGTGCACCATCCATTTTACGTTTCTGTGTCTACAAAAAAACACAAGGATTACTTCTTAGGACACGGTTAATAAAAGCATTCACTATATAGTCATTGATACATTGCAGCACATTAGTAATAACTGCTATATAACAGAAAATACAGCCTGGCGTGGTGGCACACGCCTTTAATCCCAGCACTCAGGAGGCAGAGGTAGGAGGATTGCTGTGAGTTCAAGGCCAGTCTGAGACTACATAGTGAATTCCAGGTCAGCCTGGGCTAGAGCGAGACCCTACCTTGAAAAACAAAAAACAAAAAAATAAAAACCTTCAAAGCAACCTACCAACTATCCAAACTTTTCTCTTGTGAAATTTAAAAATGCCCTTTTTTCATCCCTTTAAAATGTTTTTACTTTCACACTGCTATTATCACTGGGACAATGAATCCAAGCTTAGAAGCTAATGATAAAGAATGGAAAGGCACTCTTTTCCTAATATTCCTTAAATGATTTTAAAATTTCCTGTAATCTCAAGGAGAAATGTATACTCTTGTCATCCACAAGACATTTTCTCAGATTTTCACAAGCCTCCATGATAACATGGTTTTCCCTATTGCAATGTATTAAAGTTTAATTTTTAAGTGACTCAATTGTATTACAAAGACATGAGGATCATAACCACACATTTCCTCACATTCATGAATACTTACTGAAGAAGGCTTTGGTCCTCGTTTCTTTTTCTCTGCCTTCTCCTTTTCTTCTAGCTCCATGTTTTCTCTTTCAATCAAAGTAATTAAGGTATTACACCTCCTCTGGAGTTCCTGAATTATGAAATTCAATGGTAAATTTGTTATTTCCATCCATATGTTCTCAGGATTTCAATCTCTAAACCAAGGTCTGTGCACATGTATGCACGAATGAGTGCACATGTATGCATGAATGAGTGCACATGTGTGACATGGCACATGCTGAGATCCAAAGACCACTTCAGGGTGTCAGTCCTCACCTTCCACCTTAAGACACGGTCTCTCTCGTTTCCTGCTGCATGTGCCAGGGTAACTGGCATGTGAGCTTTGGGATTCTCTTATCTCCTCCCACTGCCCTATGCACAGTGGGATTACAGGTACGCCTATTACCATCTGGCTTTTAAGTAGGTTCTGGGGATCTGAACTCTGGTCATCTTGCACAAGCACTTTTAACCACTGAGCCATCTCCTCGACCCCCAAAAGTATGTTTTAGCAAAATAATACAGAAACCTATGACCCCAATAGAATAAATAAAAGACAAGCAAAATGAACTTATTTTCATTCACAATCTATGCTACAAAAGTAATTTTAAAACACGTATTTGACGTTTCAAATTAATGATTCATTAATTCTTTAAAGTTATACTGATGTGTGACTTGAAGTTACTCAGGATTAGAGTACCTGCCTAGAATGCATAAGCCCCCCCAAAGAAAATGTCACACTGTTATATATACTTCACAAATCTTTCTTCATTTAAGAATTAAAACTGTGAAACAAATATGCCATAACAAATGCAGTATCTGTTTCTGGGAACCCTGAACCACTGATAACTAAAAGAATTAATTAAATTGTATACATATCTCAGGGTTAAAATAACTCACAAGGTATGTATAACCTTTTCCTTAAAAGCATTTCATTTCAATTATGGTTCTAATGTACCATATGCTATTTTTCTCAATTTTGGAGCGGTAGACATGAGGTCTGATGAGCTCTACTCCTAACCTCTAGGAAGGAATGTGCAGCATAACGTAGAAGCAGTGAACACTGAAGGGAGAACCATTGGTAGCCAGCAGGCTGTTTTCTTAATCTTTTTTTTTTTTTTCCTTTTGTAAACTATTTTGTAGATACAGCATTCTAGACTTTGAAATATTTGGAATACTATACAGGGCAGGAGGCAATAAACAATACCCGAGTTTTGTTTCCTTTACAGCACAGACTATCAACATGCTACTGCTACACAACGAGTCCTCTTAAACCCCTGGGCAAGAGCTAGGCCTCAACTATTTAAGGGTGTATGTGTGCCACTATTTTTTGTGTACTTTACCATGACACACACTAGGAAGTAATGGAGTTCTAGGCCATGGTTTTATATGCTATTAAGACACTGCATATCGCCGAGCGTGGTGGTGCACGCCTTTAATCCCAGCACTCGGGAGGCAGAGGTAGGAGGATCGCCATGAGTTCAAGGCCACCTTGAGACTACATAGTGAATTCCAGGTCAACCTAGACTAGAGCAAGACCCTACTTCAAAAAATCAAAAAAAAAAAAAAAAAAAAGACACTGCATATCTTGTTAACAGCTAATACAAAATTATTTATTAGCCAAGTATGGTGGATCATGCCTTTAATCTCATTAGTCAGGAGGCTGAGGTAGGAGGATAGCCATGAGTTTGAGGCCAGCCTGTGTTACAGAGTGAGTTCCAGGTCAGTCAGGTTAGATCCTACTTTAAAAAACCATTTAAAAAATTCCTGATTATATAAAAACAATTCCTACTTAAGAAAGACATAGGGGGAAAAAAACACAGAACTGACAGAACCGGATCTCTTTCATCTAATTATGTATTTATATAGTACTTTCAGAATAGGTCCTTATGTTAATTACATTTCCCTAACTAAGATACCATAAAACAGCTTTTTGCTATCTAGTGAAAAGGGGTTTTATTCAATAGTCAAATGTGAAAATAGTGTATTATCCACTGACGTGTGCAGTGACAAAATAATTCAAAAACATTGCTTATCATATGTAAAACATCATAGTATGTCTCAAACCTAAAACTAGATAATCTTTTCTACATTTCCATTATCCTGCAGAACACAAGTCAAAGGTGCTGGAATACAGAAAGAAAGCACAATTCATTAAAATTAAACAGTCTTGAATTCTATTTTAGGTTGTTAGAAATGTATCATTTGTCAGAAACAGCCAGTCGCTAGGACTAAAATAAAAATCTAGCATTAAATCAGCACAAAGAGTATTATTTTATGGCATTTGGCTACTTAAAATGCCAGGTGAAGAATTCTGACATGCAGATGCCTAAAACAGACTTTTCCTCTATACAAATGCACCCACTTGCTAACAAGAGTCATAACATGCAGGGAACATTTTTTCCCTCTCAGGAACCTGATTAAAATTATTATTACATGGAGCAATGTTAAAACATATGATATTATGGGTAGAACCAATACATTTTATAAGTTATCTACTACTTCAAACTATGGATGTGATTAAGGAAATGATTTTAATCTCTGAACCTAAAATATCCACTTCAAAATCTCTTTGTGGTGCACGATGTGAGTTTGTCAATGTAGGCACAGGCATGCAAGTGCCAAGGCGTACATGTGAAAGTCAGAAGACAATTTTCAGGTGTCAGTCCTCACTTTCGACCTCCTTCGAGGCAGGGCATCTCATTCATTGTTCACTCCTGTGTTCTCCAGGCTAGCTGATCTGGTAAATTCTGTCTATGCCTTGGAATTAACAGAAGCCCAGCCAAAGCTTCCAGCTTCTAACACAGAACTGGGGCTCTGAACTCAGTATTCAGGCTTGCATCGCAAGTGCTTTATCCACTGACCTATCTCACCAGCCCCAATGTTTTTTTAAACGTAAAAAAGATTAGCAGAATATACTTATTCTAAAACTTGCTACATTATATAAAACACCTTTAAAACACTCACCATTGCAGTTCTCGACTTAAGAAACCAATCGAATCTGAACTGTGGGGAGTTGCGAATACACTGTCGTAATTCATCATAAACGTTTTCCTTATCGAACCCGAGCTTATGAAGCATACAAATAAGAAAACGATCCTCTTCTTCAGTGTAGTTTTTTCCTTTGTTAGTACCATATGATATTCTTAGCTGATGGAAAGGTGCTTTGTACCGTCCAATCTATGAAAGTCACATTTTATATTAGATAGAATACAAATCCTGTATAACTCTACTTTACTATAATTAGCTATAAACATCCTACTTCAAACCAGAATTTTCTACTCAGAAAACTGCATCTATTTATGCCCCTCTAAGAACTTAATAGTCTTTTTAAAAGTATTATCATAAGGATATTAAAAAGCAGACATTCTGATATCAGATATCAGTCTAATACTCAGGTCAATTATGTTGACAAAACCTATGCTTATTTTAAGAAATGTTAATTGTGAATCCCCACTTCTTTCCTTCACAATGGTTTGGTTACCACAACATGTGGTAATTATTTAACTACCTACCATACTTATCCATACACAAGGTACCTTTGTATCAAGTGCTTTCTTGATACTTATTCTTCTCTGAATTCTCGCCTCTCCCCTTTCGATCTGAGCCATAATCTTCTCTATGTCCTGGAGCTCATTGCATCTTTCCCAAAACACAGCTGTAAAAGCCAAAATTGGATGGCATGAAGCTTCCAGAAACTTGTCTGACAACATTCTTAAGTATATTAAAATAATAAAAGTATTACCTGAATATTCAATGACTTCTTCTGGAGTTTTTCCTTCTACTTCTCTTGCTATATTTTCAATATCATCGCGACCCCACTTCTCATTGGCTTTGATAAACTGATTAAAATCTCTCTTATTCCAGTTGGTAAATCCCTAGACAACAATAAACAAAATGTTTAATCACTGAACATCAAGCTTAGGAACAATCCTATTATATTTAGATATGTGTCTGAATAATACAGAAGTTTCCAATTGCAGCTATGTTTATCATTTAGTGGTTAATTTTTTACATATGTACACTTTTACCAGCACATGTTACTTAGGAAACCAAACTAATTCTAAATGGGAGAGAATAAGAAACACTGCATGATAAGGTGGGAATAGTGACATTTCTGAGCTTTAACATACTTTTAGGAGTTAGCCAGAAAAATGAGTAACACAGAGCTAAGATGAACAAGTATAAAAATGATAGGAAACAAAGCTGGAGGTTGGAGAAAGAACTCATAGAGATGTGCTTGAAGATCAAGCTTGAGTACCAGAATTCAATCCTTAGACCCCACCTAAAAAGCCATAAGCAGTGACAGTATTCTGTAATCCCAGCACTGATGGGGAGATGGGAGGCAAAGACAGAAGAATGACCCAGAAGCGCACAGCAAAGGCAGCAAAGAGAAAAACAATAGAACAAGATCAAGAGAAACCGTGCCTCAGATGAGGTGGGCCTGTCAAGGGCAGACCCAGAAAGATGTCCTCCGACATCTAAACACATGCCTGGGCACATGCGCACATGCACACCTGCACACATACATACAGGCATGAAAAAAATCACTGCTTGCAAAGCCTTGCAGTCTGGGTTCAATTCCCCAGTACCCACGTAAAGACAGATGCATAAAATGGCACATACATTTGGAGTTCATTTGCAGTGGCAAGAAGCCCTGGCATACCCATTCTCCCTTTCTCACTCATTTTTTTCTCTCTCTCCTCCCTCTCCCTGCAAATACATAAACATAAAGGTTTTTTTGGGGGGAGGGGTTAAATCAAGCTTAAAAGGTTGGTTGAAGATCATATCCTCAAAGGCTTCAACCCCCAAAGGAGATTTAAAAAGTACCAAACAGCACACAACTCATACCCTCTATTACATGGAGTATTCCCGCAATCCTACTGAGGAGAGCCCTCAGTGGAATGGAGGCAGGGAAGAGGGAAACGGTGGTACCAACACAGGACTTGTACATACAGTTTCTAAATATTAATTAAAATAATATAAAAACCTCAGGGCTTTATCCCCTCTCACCTCCCTAATGATGGTAATAAAATTTCTAAACCTTGAAAGCAAAGACCAAGCAGAATACATCTGACAAAGGATTAGATTAGTATCTATTATATATTAAAAAAAAAACTCAAAAAATTAAACAAAACAACCCAATTGATAAATTAGCTACTGAAATGAACCGGTTCTAAAAGAAAACAAATAGCCAATAAGCACATAAAAAAATATTTAACCTCACAAGCCACTAAAAAAAAAAATGAGGGGCTGGAAAGATGGCTCAGAGCTTAAAACACTTGCTTTCAAAGCCTAACAACCCAGGTTTGATTCCCCAGT
Organism: Zapus hudsonius; assembly: GCA_004024765.1. Classification (NCBI taxonomy): domain Eukaryota; kingdom Metazoa; phylum Chordata; class Mammalia; order Rodentia; family Dipodidae; genus Zapus; species Zapus hudsonius. The sequence goes on along the minus strand of PVHP010018415.1, from coordinate 21,815 downwards.
ACCCATGTAATGCCAGATGTACAAAACAAACATCTGGAGTTTTGTTTGCAGGGGCTAGAAGCCCTGACCTGCCCATTCTCTCTGCCTGTCTCTTTTCTATGTCTCTCTGCTTGCAAATAAATTTAAAAAAAAAAATTTTTAATGTAAGTGAAGGGGCTAGGAAGATGTCTCAGTAGTTAAAGGCACTTCCTTGCAAAGCCTATGGCCTGAGTTTGATTCCCCAATACCCATGTAAAGCCAGACACAAGAAGTGGTGTATGCATCTGGTGTTTGCAACAAGAGATGTACCACATACATGCATAAATATTTTTTAAATAAATGTTAAGTCAAAACTACATTGGAATTTAATCTCACCCCAGTCATTAACAAAATAAACTTAGGGCTGGGGAGATCACTAAAGAGCTTGACATGTTAATGTGAGGACCTGAATCTGGTTACCCATGTAAATGCCAAGGGGGCAACACCAGCACTCAGGAGGCAGAGACATCACTGAACTAGTGAGCGCGTGCTAGTTAGACTGGCCCAACCAACCATTGAGCTCTGGGATTAACTGAGAGAACCTGTCTCAATAAATAACGTAGAGACCAACAGAAGGTACCTGATATAAACCTCTGCCGTCTGCACCTGCATACACATGCACCACATACATGCAAACACAATACATACAAAACAAAAAAATTCTAGTGAACCTCAACAATGTCATCATATTATGAATTCATTCATTGAGTCAGAGCCCTCATGATCTCATCATCTCTGGTAATGTGAGCAGACACACCAGGTATTTTTCTGAATCCTATCAAGTTGGCATGGAGATTAGCCACCAGTGTCCCAGTAAGACCTCTTGTTCTGATGCAGTGATAGTCTGGGTAGAATATGCTCAAAGTTCAATGTAGACCTGTGTGAAAGTGCATGCATGTAACAGCACCATGTACAATGTAGATACACTGAAAATTAAAGTGCTAAACAAGAGAGTTGTATTTGAGAATAACCTCATAGTACGGAATATCACAAAAAATATGTGAATATTAAAAATAAGGTATATAAAAGAATACCCAATTCCCCATTCTGGCAAGTCCTTTTTTTATAACCTCAACTATACTAACAACTAGTGACAATCAAAATGCAGCACTGATCCATCTTTTTATTTTCTTCACAGTGTGGGGGATTGGTCTAGGACATCATGCATGCTCGGCAGAAATTCTACTACTGGGCTCACCCTTCAGGACCCTGATTATTCTCTTTTAAAGCGGAAACTTGCACTTCGTGTGCCTCAACATATCTAAGACAGTACTTTACAAAATCACTCAATAATTTAGTGTCAACTGAACATCATACCTGGGTCAGGAGCTTCTCTTTCTCCTCAAGCTCCTCATCATTAAGGGGTTCCGCTTCATCAATCTTGAGCTGTTCTTCTTTCTGTGCCTGCGCTGCATTAGGTAGGTCAGGACTTCGAGGTACCTAAGAGATATTGATGCCATCACGCCATAATTTTAAAGCTTGTGATTGACTAAATCCTTAATCAACTAATGATATGTCACAAATTTAAATATAATCATGAAAGCAAGAATATAAATATCCTATATGTATTGTATTTTTTTAAATTGGCATAAAAACATGTTTTCTTTTTAATGAAAAGTCAAGAAGTTCAAATACTAGACCATATACAACCAGGAGACGGTAAAATATATTTTCCTACTAAGCTCCAATTAGTTAAATAAGTATTAATAGTCATAGTTTCTGGACAGAAAATTCCTATTACCTTGTACCCAATAGTTTTTCTGTAATACAAAATTTCTTTTTCCAGTAATTCAAATAAACGTGGGGGAAAGAACTGGAAATCCTGAACATTGGGCTGTTTTGGAGGTCGAGGAGCCTAAAGAAAAAAAAAAAAAAAAAAGAGTATTCACAAAAAAATTTATTTACACGTGTATGTATAGATTGCTATTAAGATGTTTCATAAACCTGAACATCTAATTCTCCAAGGAACAGAATGTACCTTTCAACAAAACGGAACTGACAATCAAAATTGAAACAAAGATTTTAAATTAAAAAAAAAAAAATCACAAAAAACAAAATTCTCAATCTTTTTTGCAAAAATGTATGAAAAATAATTCCAATATGCTTGGACATTTCTGTTCATGTGCTCACCTTGGGTGCTTTAGGCTCACTAACACGAAGAGCCTCCCTGAAATACGCATCCACAGCATAGTTGGCTTTTCTCTCTCGCTTGGGTGGTTCAATCCACTCTGTGAATGCAATCTAGCATGGGGAAAACAAGGCAAAGCACCATTGTATTACATACAGAATAGATCATGTACAGTGACGCATGTAAACAAGAAGATACTGGCAAAGCCCTGGACTATCGGCTCTATTACAAAGTTTAGGGCTAGGACATTCTGCTAGCACTATGTTACACATAAGACATTATCCAATAAACAAGATAAGCATTTAAGTAGCTATTTCTTACCCAAATGAATCATTTAGTTGGATGAGAGGAAAAGCTGCTACGTAATACATAACACAAATACAAAAATATATACTTTCCTAGAAAAACTTCTAAGATTGTATGTTTAATTATATCTCTAAATGTTAAGAAAAACTACATTAAAATTATTTTCCCCTCTACAGGAATTTTCCAATTCCTCTATATATTAGGGAGTATTATTTAGAAATTTTTCCCTTTAATTACCAATCCAGTTTTTAAAAGAATGGCTTGTAAAAATATTAAATTCACACTGTACTTATTTTTAAATCTTAAAAAAATAGCTTATGATCTATTGCCAATTACTCTCTTATATTCATTCTATGCAAGAACTTCTCACTTCAACAGCATACAATAAACGTCACTGTATGAACTTTAAAAACACTGCAAATCTAGGTATGGCGGTGTATGCCTGGAATCCAGGCCTCCTGGGAGGTGGAGGCAGGATAATCAGGAATTCAAGGCCAGCCTGATATACACAAGTCAGTCTCAGTGTCTGTCTCTCTCCCACCCTCCTTTCTCACATACACAAATGCAAAGCTTATAAACTAAGAAACCACTTACATAAAGAAAAAATTATGTGCATAGTTTGAGACAAGGCATTACTAACACAAAATTCTAAGTTTTCAATAAAATACAGCTTCCATGTAACCTCATTCTGAAATACCTTTTGTTTTTCTCTGTAGTCTTCTCCTTCAAAGTTATAAACACTTGACTCTGTATCCATGGTGAAGTTTCTAAGTGAGCTCTCACCCATCTTGGAGAGCTTTTCATTCATCTCTGCAGTCTAGAGAAGAATCATCGCATTAAACTGAGAATAAACAAAGCTTAAAACCTACGGTCAAAATGAAGTAAACTCCACAGTAGCCAAAAGCTTATTTTTACAGAATTAAAATATTCATACAGGTATTTCCTAGGGCAGTCTGGTCTAAAACATTTCATATTAAAGAACATCATTTAATTTTCATCTCACCTTCTTGGCACCTCTTTCCAAAATACCATCAATATCCTCATCAGTGATTTCACTTTCCTTTGAGGCGAACACATGTGTGGCCCCATGTCGAATCATTTGAAGCATTTCATCTTTCCCAATTTTGTTCAAGTTCTGATCCACAAGCCTCCCTGAGAAAAAGATTATGTTATATGGCATTAATCGAATAGACTTTATTTTACTATAAACTTGAGATTATAATACTTGGTAACTTTACCTTAACTCTATTAAATTCACAATAGCTCATTTTCACTTTTACATTAAATTTAATGCCAAATTTTCAGTTGGATAAGCTTTGTTTTTTGAGGTAGGGTCTTACTCTAGCCCAAATGAACTGTAACTCAATACACAGTTCAGGGTAGACACTAGAATTGTTTACTATGCCCAGCTAAAATACCTAAATTTTACACTAGGAAATGTCATGATCTCAAGAACCGAAAGCTTTTAAAAATGTATTCTGATATTAGATGAAACTCAGTATTAGTAAATTAATGAAGGCATTTGATTAGCAGAATTTGGCCAATCCTAATCTTATAACTTGTGATTTCAGTAATGCAGAAATCAAGGCTGTATCTACTTTAGATATATATCTGGAATTAGAACTTGAAGGAAAGCTTCAATCAATCTACAATCAGCTCTCCCTTACTCCCCAGCCCTACTGTATCGCTCCCACTAAATTGTAAACCTCTGTGATGAGTGCTTGGCCAACTCATGGTAGTCTCAAACAGGAACACCAGAGCTTGACTCTGGGGAGGAGGCCCTCTAAAGAAGTAATGTCATACTCTTTGATTCTGACTATCACTTCCTCAGTATTATCCAGAGTTCAGTGCATATAAATCAGTCACTATGGTTCTATGCAGCATATGCCCTGCTGAATGTCAGTTACTTTTTATATGGTATCCCATTAAGTCCTTAAAATTTTAAACAATTACTTTTATTCCCACTGAATTGAAGTAAAATGCTTAAGTAGTAGATGAAAACTGCTCACAGCAGAGGAAATATTAAAACCTACTTACCTGAGCTCAAAACCATCTCCTAAATAATAAAGTTTAGAGTCTCTGGAATCTAGTTTGCCTTGAGATTCTTAGTAAGCATCTCTCCTGAGAAAACCCAAGACACATTTCATCGACCCAACTTAGTTTAAGGCCTCACCTTGTTGAATGACTATTGAATCCAGTCTTAGTTTCATCTCAGCTCGTTCTACTATTCTCTCTTCTACAGTGTTATCAGTTATAAAGCGAAACACTCTGACAGTCTTCGTTTGCCCAATTCTATGTGCTCGGTCCTGAGTGAATTACCATGTTATTAGGAATATAATTAAAATGTCAAATAATATTTGAACAATTACCATTTAAAGAGTAATGAAATACATCATAGTTAATCTGTGAGAGAACATTACATCAATGATAAACTTCATGATTCCAGCTAATAGACAAAACTATAATTTTAGGGACTGGAGAGATGGCTTAGCAGTTAAGACATTTGCCTGCAAAGCAGAAGGACCTGAATTGAGTTTCCCAGTACCCATGTAAAGCCAGATGCACCACGTGGCACATGTGTCTGGAGTTTGTTTGCAGTGGCTGGAGGCCCTGGTGTGCCCTTTCTCTCTCATTCTCTCTCAAATAAAACATTAAGAATAAATTTAATTTTAACTTTAATAATGTTTTTGTAAAAAATCACTTCCTTATATTTAATTTCAAAATCTTTTCTTACATCAAATGAATCAAATCTTAATTTCAATTTATCAGGGAAAGAAATAACATAAAAAATAACTTCACAAATGATATAAAATATATACCAAGGTGGGCATGGTAGCACATGCCTTTAATCCCAGCACTTGGAAGACAGAACTGTTTTTTAGACCTACCACTAGAGTGTTATATAATAAAAAGGATATACCCATGCATATATTAAATAAATATTACCCAATTAATTAAATGTAATCAACCAAGTTAATTTGAATGCTATTTGCTATTTAACTTCTGATAAAGTTACAAAGCACATCCCTGAAACAAATTATCTGTCTTCCCTAGCTGCCCTTATGAAGTGTACAAAGTGACCAATGCAAAAATTTCTAAAAGTTACATTCAACATTATGAATTGGGTAAATAGCAGAATCAAACTAATTTGTACACTTCACATTAGTTTATGGATCATAATTGTTTCAACCTAAGAATTATCTGCCTAATAGAGCCAGACACTTGTAAAAGAGACGTGATTTTAAGCATCCTAAGGTGACAGCTGCTGGGCAAATCCATTTCCGTTTCCTACTAGGACACAACTATACTCATTTACCAATTAGGGTAATCACAAGATAATGTCTAACCTATTAGGCCATAACAAAGAAAACTCTACTAGGTTAACTCATTGGCATTTACAGAGTTCACATACCCCACCTACTTAGGACATCTACTAAGCACAGAATCTATTACTTACCATAGCCTGAAGATCTACTTGGGGATTCCAATCTGAATCATATAAAATGACTACATCAGCAGTTGCAAGATTGATGCCAAGGCCACCAGCACGTGTGCTTAACATGAAAACAAACTTTGTGCTGTTTGGTTCATTGTATGCATTGATGGAGTCCTATAGATACAAAATAAAACAAGTGTGAGAAAATTCTACTTTTATTTTGTGCTATTTTGTAGGATGTGATCTTATTTACTTCCTAATCTAAGCCTAAACTGGGCACAAATGATTCTCGTACCACAGCCTCCCAAGCAGTGAAGTAGAGTATACCACCACACCTGCCCTATAAAATTATTTTATTTAGGGCATGGTGGCACACACCAGTAATCTTAGCACTGAGGAGAAGGATCGAAAGGAGGATCAAAAGTTCAAGGTCATCTTTGGCTATTTAATAAGTTCCAGGACAGCTTAAGATATATAAAATCCTGTCTCAAAAAAAAAAAAAAAGAAAAAGAAAAAAGAATAAAAAGAAATCAAACATTCTAACACAAAATAATCCAAAGATAAACTAATTTGATACAATTTTGATTTGAGGAATGGTGTTTGGAAAATGATTAAAAGGAGTGGAGGGAAAGACTTATCTTTTTCTCTTTACTTACTTGTCTCTCATCATGTGGTGTCTGTCCATCCAACCTGCAGTACTCATAATTTCTCCACATACAATAATCTTCCAAGATGTCTAACACCCTTGTCATCTGACTGAAGATTAGTACTCTTGAACCTGATGATGAACATAAACAGCCCATTATCAGTTTTTAAAAGTAGAAAAAATTATTTAACAACTTAAAAAGCAAGATAAAACTTGGACTAACATATTACTCATTAATTCCAAGTTACTTGCTTGGTTATAAGGATAATAATGACATTCTAAGAATCCATATCAGTTATTCCTCCCTGTCTACATCACGGCACAAACAGGAGAAGTATAGTACATACACTAAGGTAAACAGAAAAGACTTCTCACTCTAGACTAGAAATGTATCATTAGCTTGCTAGCTCAGATATATTTAAAAATAATCTTCAACCACCCTACAACTCTTCCATGCACATGACCTCATGCTACCCAACAGGCCAAAATTTAGAGGGAGAGAGAACCTGGCTGACATATTTGTTTTATTTTTTAAATGTCCTTTAGGACATGTCAGAGCAGACATTTTAAAGCATTGTAGTCCTGTTTTTAACAAAGGAATTTTAAAAGTTTTTCATTACTTCTCAATTTGACACCAGTCACATAGATACCTTGTTCTTTTAATTTAGGGAGCAACTTGTCTAATACCACCATTTTGCCACTGTTGGTAACTAGATGCATATCTGTTGTGTACGGTGGACCAGGTTCCGCTCCATCAAAGAGATATGGATGATTACAGCATTTCCTCAATTGCATGAGAATGTTCAATAACCTCATTTTGTCCATCTTTCCTGCTGAGTTCAGTATGTCTATATCCTTCATTAATATCCGGGTATACCTGATGAGAAGAAAAATATTTTAAGAGCGTTCAAACTTAAGTTCTCTAACTAGTAACTGCCACTTTACATAAATCAATCCCTTTCTCCAACCTCAATACTATATAAGAATAATTTGTGAAATGCGTATCTGGACTTGATCTAGGGAAAAGGTAGGCACAATGTAGATTACATAAGTTTTACATGATGTTTACACAATGAAAAACATTAATCTAGCAATGCAGTTCTCAGAATGTATCCTATCATTCAATGATGTACAACTGTGCTACATACCACGTAGCTGGTGCATCAACTTCTACGGTATGGTTAGGAATTTATCATTCATTATCTTTCTTTTTTCTTATTGCCCATAATGTCCATATTTATGACTTGGACCCTGAGGACATTATAATTTTAAATATTCAAAAGAGTCTCTTTGGGGAGAATAAATATAAAGCAGAAATTCACCCACCATGGCTCAGAGAACTTTGCAAACAAGGGGGCAAAAGATTTTAAGAGCCATGTTGGGGAAATATCCTAGAGAATTCCTGTCCCCCCCCCATCCCCGCCAACTATTGCTGCTGACATAACTCATAGCCCTCCATTCCATGGAAAGGGGCAGGGAGGAAACAGTGGTATCAACACATTTATTGTGCGTACAAAGTTTCTACTTATTAAAACATAAATAGGGCTATAGAGATGGGCTCAGTGCTTAAGGCACTTGCCTGCAAAGCTGAAAGACCTGTCGATGATTCCCCCAGTACCCACATAAAACCAGATGTACAAAGTAGCTCATGCATCTGGAGTTCGTTTGCAGCAGCTAGAGGCCCTGGCACACCCATTCTCTCTATCTGCCTCTTTCTCTCTCATTAATAAATAAATAAAACAGTATATGCAACACTTTTGTGTAATTAAAATTAAAACATAAATTTTAGGCTGTGCATGGTGGTTCATGCTTTTAATCCAAGCACTTGGGATTCTGAGGTAGAAGGATCACCATGAGTTCAAGGCCAACCTAGAGCTACAGAGTGAGTTCTAGGATCATAGACTGAAAGTGAAACCCTGCCTGCCTCCTAAATACCCACCCACCCCAAAAAAAGAAAATATATATAAATTTTAAACATAATTTTAGTTTGTAGTCTTTTGCAACAGAAAATGCTATTATTCAATTAAAGTCATGAGCTACAAAATATTTCAGTCAACAATGGGCTGTATGGTAGTTTGTATGCCCCTAACAGACTCAGGTGTCTTTTTTAAAACTTGGATTTCTAGCTGCCTAGCTATAAGAGGTAGGGGGACAGATCCTGGGGTCCAACCTAAAGACGTGCAATGCACTGGAGTTCTGTCTGAGTCCCTACTGTTTGCTGAGGTGCTTTTCTATGGTGTTGGTTGGCGGGTGGTGGTCTTTCAGCTTGAATCTGGTGAATGGGAGCCAGCCTCTTTTGCTATTATGGAACTTCCCCTGGATCTATAAGTCTCCAATAAATCCATTCCTGCCATAAACTATCTGTTTGAAAGTTCATCCCTGCAATGTGAAACTGACTATGACAGACTGTATATACAATAGCAGTCCTATGACATCCCAGTACTTGGGAGGCAGAGGTAGGAGGATAGTAGTGAGTTTGAGGCCATCCTGAGACTACATAGTGAATTCCAGGTCAGCTTGGGCTAGATAGAATGAGACCCTAACTCGAAAAACCAAAAAACAAAAAAAGGGGAGGGAAAATTTAAAAATAAAATTTTCAACTTTAAATTTTTAAAAACCTACCATGGGGCTGGAGAAATGTCTTAGTGATCAAGGTGCTTGCCTCCAGTGACAACCTTGATTCAATTCCCCAGTAACAACATAAGCCAAATGCACAAAATAGCACATGCATCTGGAGTTCATTTGCAGTGATTAGAGGCACTGGAATGCCCATACTCTCCTCTCTCCTTCCCCCACCCCCCCCCCCCCCCGGTCTGTAGCTCTCTTCTTGCAAATGAATAAGTAAAATATTTTTTGAAAAAGTTAACTACCATGAATTATCACTATCATTTCACAATCTGTCTAAAACAAAACCTTAGCTCATAATAGAGCATCTTTTAAGCTAAATAAATGTAGTTTTAGTGGGTAAAAGACAGTGTTTCAATTTTATCATCTCTATAATCTACAACTTATCCAAGACTAGCAGAACCATGACCCAAATATTTATAAATAACCAGTTAACTATATGTGCCACCAATTTTCTTTTAGATATCCCAAGCAGGAAGTTTAAGTATCCTTGATAAAATTAATTTTTTGATTCATAGACATAAATTATGTTTCCACCCTGAATCTATCATATAGTACATTCAAGGCTTTATATTGTAAATGTGTCAAACAAGCCCTGTATTACTTGACCACAAAACTTTTACTTTGGGTGAATTCAATCCAGTAAATAATTCCATAAAGACATGTATTAGGAAAATAAAATATTGTACCAATGAACATTAAGGAAGTATGTACTACCAAGCATCTCAGAGCACATACCATTCCCTTTGCATTTTGCTGAGACCCACATAGATTTTCACTTCCTTCTTTGGAGGCAGACTCTTTTCAACATCAGCCTTAATTCGACGAAGGAGGAATGGACGCAAAACCTTAGAAAAATCAAGAGGAAATAAGAGATAAGCTTATCTGTAATATTAATACTATTTCAAACTCTTAAAAGTTGTTTGTTAAATATAAGAAATTTCTCTACTTGAATATCAAGTGATTTTTAAGATTTCTTTTTTCTGCAGGGGTGTGGTGTCTTTAATCCCAGCACCCCAGAGGCAGAGATAAAAGGATTGCCAGAGTTTAAGGCCAGCCAGAGGCTACATAGTGAATTCCAAGTCAGCCTGGGCTAGAGTGAGACCCTACCTCAAAAAAAAAAAAAAACAAAGATTTCTCTTTTCCAAATATATCGTTTATTACTATTGGCTTACTGAAAGGAAATAGTATTTCATTACTTATGCAATATATAATGAGTCTACCAACTAAAATAATAATGTATTTTTTAATGTTTTCAACACTCACTGCCTTTCAAGTTTAAAACTAGTTATGTGCATACACATTACCTAACATTGTTTAAGAACTAGGTAATCCACATTAGAAGCTCATTAGAATTAACTTTCAAATTACTATCCCTTTATGGAAGCAGCATCCCATGTGGAATCCTGAGTGTACATTTCAGTTAGTTTTCATTGTCATATACATGTATATACATCACTTAGACAGACAAAACACTGGAGTTTCTTACTGTGGTATCCCTCAGTCTTTATATCCCCTTTCCTTCTCAAAAATAAGCACAGAGCAATCTCATCTGTTGGTCTTAACTTTAGAAAGGACTCTATATACGTTCATTTATAACTGCTTTTTCATTCAACATGTTTGCGATAGGTATACAAAAGCAGCACTTTGTTTTCATAAAATATTATTTTATATACCTATAAAACCAAAGATCATCTGTAAACACTGACTATATCACAAAACAAAGTTAAAATTGATAAGAAAAGCAATCAACAACGTGTGTCTGATACGTGTAAGGAAGCTAGTCTCGTTCTAATCATATACCAACTGCCAGGGAGTAAAAACCTTCAGCCAGTGCCACTGGTTCTCTTCCAGAGCTGCCCAGCTAAATGCAGCCCACCCGCAAAGTCTTCAATTATTAAGATATAAGCTATTAAGGTGACAATCTTCAGGAGGAAAGGAGCAAAGGGTCATTTTTGAGCAGTAGATAGCTGATCAAAGAACTCTCATTCTCCCAACCACCACAGGACCACAAGGGATTTCAGAATTCAAGACAAGGACAAAGTAGAGAGAGCTGCTACCAGAACTGTTCTTCCTGACTTGATACAGTTTTCAAAAGACTCTGAACAAAATTAACAGAGCTTCTAAAACTACACGACCAAGCTAAATGGGGTGTTTTAGTTACATGTACCTATTTACTACAGGAAAGTGAAGAACCCAAGGCGGAAAGGGAAAAACATGGCAGAAAGGAAAGTCAAGGGTTGGAGAGATGATTCAGAGGTTAAGGCACTTTGCTTGCAAAACCTAATGACCCAAGTTCAATTCCCCAGTGACCACTTAAAGCCAAATGCAGAGTGATGCGTCTAGCCTTGTATGACATGTTCATAATACCCTGGGTCCTGCTTGATCCTTATGACCAGGGTATCTTTTTCTACTTAGCAACTTTCACAGGAAGAAATAAAGCCATATACTGGGGGGAATCCATTCCTCTACTCACAATGTATTATTAGCTGCTCTTTATACGATTACTAGTTTTAAAAACATGAGTACTTTCAGAAATAATTTGTTGGGTTCTTTTTTAACAACCCAAGTTCGAGTCCCCTGTACCTACATAAAGCCAGGTGTGCAAAAGAGGCACATGCACTTGGAGTTTAGTTTGCAGTGACCAGGGGCCCTGGCATGCCCATTCTCTGTCTGTCTGTCTGTCTGTCTGTCTGTCTGTGTTCCTCTCTGCTTGAAAATAAATTAAATGTGTATTTTTTAAAGTTGTCTATGCAAGAAAGTCAAAAGTGGGTCAGCAAGAATAAGGGGATAAGAGAACATAATAGGGAGTGATTATGATCAGAATACATTGCCCACATGTATGAAATTGTCAAAAATTAAAATTAAAAAAGAATAGATTTAACCAGTCAAAAGTGGAGCAGGAAGGCTGATGTAGTTCTGGAAGCAGGCATCCAGGAGGGAGTCAGAGCATGTTAGCCTGTGTGTATATTCAAATTAAACTTCTAGCAAAAGAGGTTAGAACTGCTGAACAGTTACAACCACCAGTCTAGAGAGTCACGTGATGAAGAACTGCTTCTAGGTAAACAGTTGCCATATTGCTAACAACTGCTGAAAGAGAGAGAGAGAGAGAGAGAGGGAGGGAGGGAGGGAGGGAGGAAGGCTAATTCTCTCTTTGCCAAGTATGGGTAGAGGAAAGCACCATTTGAGGGAGAGCGAACATGAAAGATACAAGAGAACAGAATTAAAACTCTCCAAACTCCCTAAGAATCAAGCTTTTATAATTTAAAAATAATAGAAAGCTTCAGTCTTTTTTTGTTTAAATAAAAAGTTGTCTACATTAGTCATTAAGTATTCTTTATCTCCTCTATACCTTTCTTAGTGGATAGATTTTTTTTTTTTAATTTATCTGTGCAGGCATGCCTGCCTATGTGTGGGTATACCAGGGTCTCTTGCTGTTGCAAAGAACACCAGATGTCTGCTTCACTTTTTGCATCTGGCTTCATGTAGGTGCTAGGACTGAATCCAGGCTGGCAGGCTTGGCAAGCCAGTGCCTTTAATAGCTGAGCAGCTTCTCCAGCGCCTGAGAACTTACTTTCTACCTTCATTTACCATATATCACCTCTCTAACCCCACAGTTGATCTGAGATTCAAACATCTGATTCTACCATCATGTTTTTGCCATCCTTTCCTTTCTCCTATTAGAAAATGCTTCAGGAGTACTCCAAGACACTCACCATGTGAAGCCTCTCAACCAGCTTCTGATCCCCAAGGCAGTTGTTGGTATCAAACCAGGAATCAAAATCCTACATTAACATAAAACAAATTTTAACATCAGAGACATTAACTACAAATGCCTTGCAATGCTAGATGCAAACATGATTTCCAGAATTAGTATTAGTATAACATTTGCATTGTGATCCATAAAAACAAATATAATTCAAGTCCTTGTTTCTTGTGTGTCATTGTTAATGATTAACTTGAAGACAAACAGTTTAGGAATTTAAATGTTTTTCTCAGAAACAAAGATGTAAGACTGACAATGAGAAGCCTGAAAACAAGTTTCGCAGAAACAATGAAAATACTCAATAGGTTTCCAGAGAAATGTCAATTTAACGTAAGTGAAACTGAGATAAAAAGCATTTCATTATTTTTGAGTAAGATTTAAATAAAGACAATCTTCTTATACTCAATCTCTTGAAGGTATTATAAATTTATTTTGTAATAAACATCTTGGAATCATTCTTACAACTAAAACAAAACTTCAATAAAGATAATTAAACAAGTGTTAACATAGTAAGAAAAACAAATTATCTCAAGATTATCTCTAAAACATCAAAATACTTAAGAGCAGACCTGAAAGTTTCAAATCTGATTAAATATATTTTTGCAATTCTTTTTATCTTTTAAAATCCTTAGCACAACAAAATTAGTATCTTTGTATTTGTATAAATGTATTAACCTGGATCTCTACATATTCAACCACAAACCCATCTAGTCCAGCAAAAAACACTATAATTGCTAATAGCTCAGACTATTAATATACAAATTCTGTTCCTTGGTACAACTAACAGTTACACCATTAAGTCAACCATTCCTATCATGATTTTTATCCTTGCAAATAACTATAAATGTACAGATACGATTGTACTTATAACAACATAGGTTAGAGAACTTAGGTTCATTTTATATTTGAAGGTCATATCTAAACCTTAAAACACAGGCAATGAAGTACATAAATTTACTCAGAGAAACTAAGAAGTTCAACCATCAACCTAGAACCCTTGAAACAAAGTTAGACCAACATGGTCACCAAAGGATTGAGTATGCCACTTCAGACAGAATACAGTGGTATGAAATATGAGACTTGAAACCAAAAGGCTCAAAAGTTAATTAGTAAATTAAGAACAGGCTAGTCTGATGGACATAAAAAATAAATAATGAATATCGCAAAGTGCTATAATTAAAATACAATGCATAAAGCAATTAACTAGAAAACAATCAGAAATACTTACATCAGCTGAATTAAACACATCTGGTAACAAAAAATTAAGAAGTGACCACAGCTCATGCAAGTTGTTCTGAAGAGGTGTACCAGTTAATAGCAGTCGGTTTGTTGTCTTGAATTCCCTCACTATTTCTGACAACTGAAAGAACCAAATTCCATTAATTAGAACATTCTGAATATGAATCAAATTCTCTAAGACACAATTTCATTTTGAAGTATCAATTACCTTAGATTTTTCATTTTTTATCCTGTGAGCTTCATCTATAACTAAGTATCTCCAGTTAAATTTTTTGAAGACAGACTTCTCTTTAATAAGCATTTCATAGGAAGTTACACACACATCCCATTCTCCTGGTAATAAAACATCCCTGACAAAAGCAGCCTGTGTAGCAAAAGAAAAATTACATCACTTGAAAATCAAGTGTATATATATATATATATATATATATATCATATTTACTATTAAATACTCTAATATATAAGAGAGTACGACTATTGATGTGTTATGTACACATTTAGAACTACTTTCCTACCACTAAATTATGTAACCATTTTAATATCAGCATTAACCTAAAAAGAAAAAAAAAATCTAGTGAATCAGCACAAAATTCAATAGCCTAACTTTACAACATCATTTCTCCAATTCCACTAGATCTTGAATTATTATAAGGGAGCTTTAACATAAAGGAAAAGACTGAAGAGACAGTCTGCAATAAACATTTTCAGTCCTTTTAGGCTCCTAAATGTATTAACACATGGTTACTATTATTTTCATTCTATAGATTAAAAAAATAGAAGAGCTCCTTAAACAAAAAGTAACTTTGTAACTTTAAACGCCCAAATATATATACAGGAAGAAAATAAGTCTAGACACATCACTAACAGAGAAGTGAAGGAAAACAAAGTACAAAATTATTTAATACAATCAATAAATGTGAAACATCTCAAACTTTAAAATAAGCTCTATATTGTTAATACTACTGAGATTTCATCTATAACTTTTCCCAAAAAGAAGGCAGTTAAGTGATCAACAATGTATTTGTTAGGTTATCATAGCAACTCATCAAGTTTCTATAATTGACTCAATTTGTCTGAAAGAACTAAGCTGTGACTATTACCACTACATATTAATCTAAAAATCTGGCTCTTTAAATTTGCAGCCATCTTCACAACCTCTTTTAAAAATAAATACTTCCAACCGCAACGTCTGACTTTGTAAATCATTTCCAAGAATATGAGAAACAAACTACATCCTTACAGCTTTTCCATGTTTAATACCTTCTGCTAGTAAGATACTTAACCAATGTCAAAATATTACAGTATTATATTTATGAATTACTATTATCTGTGAAGACCCTGTCTAGCCCTCCTCCAGCTATTTCCAACTCTAAGCCTAAATTCCAAGTCCTTTAATATAAAAAAATGCAATGGTATGAAAACTTACTCTTTGTTCTTTATCTCCTATTAAACACACAGATCTGAGTGTTGGTACCCATCTCTTGAATTCACTCATCCAGTTGTGCAATGTAGACTTGGGAACCAAAACCATATGAGGACCAGGAATGTTTCTATAGTGTTTCATGTACCCAAGAAGAGAGATTGTTTGAAGAGTCTTTCCCAAGCCCTGAAAAAGTACACCATAGCCATTAAGCAAAGAAAAGCAGTCTTCCGTAGTTACACCTCCCAGTATAGAGGAACGTTTAAAAGAAACGCCACGTTAGTAATAGCACACGGCAAGAACTTATGTATGAAAGCTTACAAGGTCACATGATTTTCTCAAATATCTAAGGAAGTAGTATCACTTCTATAAGAACCAGAAAAACATGATATTCCCAAGGCAGCTCTATAAAGGTAGAAATGATGCCATACTTTCCCCAACCAATTAAGCATTTCAGTACTGTAGTGAGAAGGAATCTTCTTTTTTAATTTTTTCATTACATAACTAGTAAGTAGTAAACAAAAGATACAATTTTTTGAGACAGAACTGTTATGTTGCTACCTAGAAAGCATTAGCATTCACAGGTGATACACATTCAATATTCCCACTTTGCTTTCATAAAGGTTGAGGGAAATAATCTATTGTATAATCTATGTAGCAACAAGAAAACAAGAAATATC
Organism: Zapus hudsonius; assembly: GCA_004024765.1. Classification (NCBI taxonomy): domain Eukaryota; kingdom Metazoa; phylum Chordata; class Mammalia; order Rodentia; family Dipodidae; genus Zapus; species Zapus hudsonius. The sequence continues at coordinate 5,551 of PVHP010018415.1, read as the reverse complement.
CTCAATATGTACATACTATTTTTAAATCTACTCTAATAGATGGTAAACTCTTCACAGTAAAAATGTCACCTATGCTACTAAAGCAAGCTTCTTATAGCAATTTAAGGGAAAATTACTTGTTGATCAACCAAACTATTGTTATTAACTAAACTATTATATTCTTAATTTCTATAAATATAAAAAACACCTGGGGGGGTGGCTGGATGAGAGGGAAAAATACCTTAAAATATAAACTATAGCCTTCAAAAAGAGCTAATCAACACATACCATTTCATCAGCAAGGATACCATTGATGCCATTCTCATACAGAGAGATGAGCCAGTTCAATCCTCGGACCTGATAATCTCTCAGCTTACCCCATTTTACATCTAAGAAGAAACATGATGCACATTTTAAAGAGAAGAAATACAAAACCAGATACCCCTTCCATCAGATACTCAGAGGCTTAGTTGAGACCTACAAGCATCTACTGACTTTTCTAGGAGAGTCTTTTACTTTGTTCGTTTGTTGTTTTTGTGGTACTGGGAAATTGAAGCAAGGGCCTCCAACATGCTAAGGCAGGCACTCTACCACGAAGCTACATCCTCAACCCCCAAGAGATCCTTGAATTGTGAGAATTCTGTGAGCTTCTAAAATGAATCAGGGGCAAGCAGAATGGGAGACAACCAAGTGCACAAACCATGACAGCAGGCATCAGAGTACTCATTCCAATCACTTAAATCTAATGTTTCCCCATCCACTGGTCCTAGAGACTCTGGCCTCTTCACTTCCCTCTTTGATGTTAACACATACCCATCTGTTTTCATCTGTCATAAAGATCAATAGTGGTTCTCTTACATTTAATTTTCTTAAATGCAGTAGGAATAAAGATAGGAAATTTCTTTCCATGTTTAGTCTTCCTGTTTCTTTTTGTTTCTGTTGTTGTTTTGGTTTTTTTTCAAGTTAGGGTCTCTAGCCCAGAATGACCTGAATTCACTTGGTAGTCCCAGGCTGGCCTCGAACTCACAGTGATCCTTCTACCTCTGCCTCCCAAGTGCTGGGACTAAAGGAGTGTGTTACCACGTCCAGCCTACTCTTTCCTTTCTCTTTTCCTATTTCATGATTTATTTTATAGCCCCTCTCCCAGGGCCAATCACTGCTTAAGGATAAAATGCTAACCAGTGCTGGGTGCACTAGTTACAATGTAGAAATGTGAGAAAGAATTAATCCAAATATCCTTTCCATCCTTATATTCTCTATCTGTCTCTGGCTTTTAGCTTCATTTAAAAAAAAGGGGGGGGGGACTGGGTACTCTATAAGCTGAGGAGAACAAGTGAAGTATATACATTAATCAGATTGTTGAATTTCTAACTGGATTTGAGTCAAGCTTAATTTCAATTAAAGTATTCACACAAAGCAGTCACCAAGTGACAGAATGCTAGGCTAATGATAAAAGAGATCAAGATTATATCTAGCCTCATTAAATATACTTTCTTTTGGAAAACTAATTACATTTCACAAAAAAAATGTAACAAATTCATATGAAAGCATCAATACACATGTAGCAAAATTCTTCCTAACTTTTTCCTTTACAGATTTGTTTTCTCATATGGGACAAATATAAGGCAAAAGCATTCCCAGTTTTACACATACCTTAGTATCATAATGAACTCAATGGCATTTTTATATACCTTTAAAACAGCACTGCAATATTATATAACACACTATCATCTCTTACAGTGCTAGAGCGCAAACCCGGAACTCTGCACATGCTCAACAAGTACTCTATCACTGACTCTAGTCAATATGCTATCATTTCCATTAAAAAAAAAAAAAAAACTAAAGCTTACAACCAGTAAATATCCAAGATCATTAAAAATCATCTTTACAAATTATAGCCGAGACAAATTCAAGCATTAACCAAGGACTATCTTAAAAGAGGGTCTATTGAGATCCAAGTAGATGTATTTAACATACATGATGGAGAGTCTTCAAATCGCGTGCAAACATTGGTTGCTTTGGAACTTTCTGTTAATAGTTCTTCATCCTCCTCCTGCTCTGTTCTACGGTGCCGGTAGCTGTCAAAATCATAAGTTTAAAAAAATAAGAAAATTGATACGAGTTCTACTACAGCATAGTAGCCAAGTAGCTAACCAAGATTTCTCAGTAATAACTTTAATAGGCATTGAAATTAAGCCCAGGTTTGCAGATGCAGCTCAGTGGTAGAGCACTTGCCTAACATGTGTAAGGCACTACGTTATGCAAATCCCCTATACTACAAAAAATTAAGCTTAGAAAGCAAAAATAGGAATTACTAGTAAATTTAAATCTGAAATGTTTTACATGGCTAATTAAAATATACAAATATGTGGAGGTGATGGGAGTTGCAGACAAGAGACCTCACAGAGGAAACAAAACTGTCTTTGAGCTTTCTCACCAGGTGGACAGTCTAGGCAAAGAATCATACAGCCCAGAAAAAGTACATCTGTTCATTTTCAAAGTCATAGGTGAAGGTTTAAATAGTAGCAGCTAATTAAGGAACTTTAAGTGAGTACATCTCAGGGAAAGCATATTATCTACGGTCAAGGCTGTAGGCAAGAGGTAGGTAATTGATTAGGGAGTTTTAAAGAGAGTACACACCTGGGGACTGCTTCTAAAAGCAAATCATCAAAGGAGTTTATACTTGAAAGAGAGCTTGGACTTATCCATCTACAAAGACAGGGAGGAGTTAGAGTTAGGGTTGCTGGTTCCATGTAGAGTAGTGGAAGGAAAATTAATAGGGCCAACATGTCAGCCTTGTTAAACAGAACAGCACAGAACACATGAAGACAGCATATGAGTCATTAATGAGATGCACTACTGCTGGAGAGGAGCACTGTGCCAGCAAGGCAGGTGTGAAGTGGGTTCAAGTGCAACTTTGAATCCCCACATGCATGAGTGACAAGAGAAGGACACTGGGTGTTCTCTAGCTTCCACAAACACGAGCACAGGACACATACACAGACAAAATGATTAAAACACAGTAAGAGATGAAGACTGGTAAATGTGACAGTCTTATTAAATTTCAGGGATTTATGTAACCAATAAAGTTCAAACAGGGATGTCTAGCCTCTGCTCTACCATCCTTTCCCTGCCATACTGAAACTTCCCCCTCAAGACTATAAACCAAAATAAACCCTTTCACCAATCAGCTGCTTTGGGTATGGTGTTTTTTTCTCAGCAACAACAAGGTAACTACAATAGAAAGAAATTTCTCAAAGGCTTTCTGACTTGTTCTATATGCTTCTACCAAAATGTCTCCATGTGTGTGGTTTACAGCACTACTCTTCAGCACTACTCTTCATTCTATGAAACTGACTGCAAAGATCTTCCCAACCTAATTTATCTCCATAAACTGGAACACTTTATAAAATCTCCTTCACAATGTATTATCAAATGGATATTACATTTGTAAACCCCAAGATAAAAACTAGGGTTTATTTTATCACTTAAAACTAAAGCATCACCATATAATAATGCTACTCTCACTCTTGGCTAGAGAAGCTTCTCTTTTTCAGATGGCAGTAAACACTGGGATAACACAAAAGACACCATAGTGCTGAGAAGAAATGACAGTGGAGTGTTCAGCACCGGGACATCTCTATCACACTTCCTGAGTCTCGGGGTCTATTTCGGAAGAGGTGGGGACAAGATTGTAAGAGCCAAAGGAAGGGTAGGACTGCTTACAATGCAAACTTCCAGACACAAAATGGCCTTGATATTCAAGACTTCACAGTGCCTGATAATACCTACACAAAATGGGAGGAAAAGATGACAACACCAGCTGGGCATGGTGGCTCATGCCTTTAGTCCCGGCACTCTGTAGGAAGAACGGCACTCTGTAGGAAGAATGCCGTGAGTTCGAGGCCACCCTGAGAATACATACTGAATTCCAGGTCAGCCTGGGCTAGAACGAGACCCTACCTTAGGGTAAAAAATGACACCAAAACAAAGCTGAGACTAATTGAGAGGGCGAAGAGATATGAGGTAAGATAGAGTGGTAAGGGGATCATAATGGTTTATGGTCTATAATTATGGAAGCTATCAATAAAAATTTAAAAACTAAAGCATCACTAAATGTAACTGACTAAAGGATATGTGTTCACCCTTTTTTTTTTAAATTTATTTATTTGCAAGCAGCAAGAGATTGAGAGAAGAGGGCCAGGCGTGGTGGTGCACGCCTTTAATCCCAGCACTCGGGAGGTAGAGGTAAGAGGATTGCTGTGAGTTCAAGGCCACCCTGAGACTACATAGTGAATTCCAGGTCACTCTGGACTAGAGCAAGACCCTACCTCAAAAAAAAAAAAAAAAGAAATTGAGAGAAGAGAGACAGATAGAAGAGAGTGGGTATACCAGGGCCTCCAGCCTTGGCAAACAAACTCCAGACACATACACCACTTTGTGCATCTGGCTTTATATGGGCACTGGGGAATTGTACCCGGGTTGTCAGGCTTTGCAGATAAGCGCCTTAACCACTAAATCATCTCTCCAGCCCGAGATTAACTTTTTATGTAAGATGAAAAGCAGAGAAATCTGCAGTCATATATAGGTGGCACAACCTATAACCCTAGTACTTGGGTGGTGGAAGCAAAAAGGATCAAGAGTTCACAGTCAGGCATGGGACTTCCTCAAGAAAAACAAAGATTTTGAGAGAGAAATTTAACTTTCTCCTCATTAACACTATGTAATAAGTAAGTCAAACTGGACAACATATTTCCTGTGGCCACCTTTATCTTATACTGATTATTCCACAACGTTTATTATAATAATTCCATGTCAATATATTTGAAAAGCTGAAAACTTTTCAAGTACTTCTCAAGTGTGAAATAATTTAAATATGTCTAGGAAAAAAAGTACACAGTTGTCTCATAAAATTCCCTCAGTATTGCCGGGCGTGGTGGCGCACGCCTTTAAAATCCCAACATCTACATAATGGACACGTAAGAAATAAGAAGTCACCAAAAGAACAGAAAGCCCCAAATTAAGGCATTATAATTAAGATGCTAACCTCCATCAGATGACATCATACATCTATGTTGGAATCATTCAGTAAATTTAACACCGATAAAAATTTATCATCTCCCCTCAGATAATCTTATATAATTACTCATCACACTTCATTTTTATGTTGGGAATTACAGCTATTCCAAGAAACAGAGGCTACCCTAAATATATTATCAATTAACATATGAATTGTCTAATTAGTTCAAAATTATTAATAACTTATAAATTCAACATGTACAAGGTATTCTCAATAACCAAAAGATGACAAACTCAACACCAACTTGTAGGAAAAGAACTAAGCATGTAACAAAAATTGTAAATAGCTATGCATACAATCCTCCCAACACATCAACATGGCATTTCAAATAAATTAATGCCCTCACCTGTCTTGGTGATGCAGACCTACAAATTCTAGCTACCTGGGAGGCTGAGGCTTGAGCTACAGAATGAGGTCAAGGCCACCTTAGGCAACTTGGTGAAACCATATCTCAAAAATTAAGTACGGCTTAAAGCATAGCTCAATGGTTAG
>PVHP010018414.1:0-27567 GCA_004024765.1 Zapus hudsonius | reverse complement strand
TCATCACCCTGTGGTTCCTGGAGGAAAGTTTTGGGGCCAAGTACTTTGCTATTTTTCTACTTTGTGTGGCCCTATCCCAGTAGTAAGCACTGACGTAGGTAACGAGATGGTTCCTATGAAGAGGTGCTTAGTACCAAACTAATGCCTGTCTGATTTGTACATGGGTACTGAGGAAATTGAAACCAGGCCAGCAAGCTTTGCTAGAGAGCTTCCTCTCATCTATCCAGCCTCTCTGGCTTTTGGATCTCTTTCTACCAATGGGATAAAGTAAAAGCTACCAGAGATCAGCAATGCTTTTTCTGTCTATGTTCTCAATTCTTTCCCTTTAAATTTTCTGATAGGAACCAATGTGGTGACAGATGCCTGTAATCACAACAGTCCGAGGCCGAGGATCACCATGAGTTCGAGACCAGCCTGAAACTACATAGTGAATTCAAGGTCAATCTGGGCTAGAGCGAGACCCTACCTCAAAAAACAAAAATTTCTGATAGCACTGAGGAAATTGCTCAGTGATTTAAGACACTTGCTTGCTGTTTGGCCCAAGTTCAAATCTCCAGTACCCATGTAAAGTCAGATGCACAAAAGTAGTGTATGCATCTGGAGTGCGTTAGTAGTGGCAAGAAGCACTGGTGTGCCCATTCTCCTCTCTCTCTTACCCTCCCTTCCCCTTACAAATAAATAAACTATTTTTAAAATTTCTAGGGATTGCACCTAGGGCCATGTATGTACTAGGCAAACACTCCAGCACTTAGCTAAGTCCCAGCCCTCTTGTTACTTTTATTTTAATACAAGATCTCGCTAAATTGCACAACCTGGCCTTAAAATTCACAGGCTGGCCTTGAACTTGTCATTTTCCTGCTTAAACCTACTAAGTAGCTGAGATTATAGACCTCTGCCACCTGGCCTTACTCTTTTCTAAGAAGCCTTTCTCTGCTCCAAAGCCAACCTCTGACCAAAATAGGCAACATTTGAATGGACTTTATTTTCAAGTAAGCAACATTAGTACTTTAGGTCCTCAGTCATGCTACTAGCCTCATGTGTTCAGACCGACACAGTGGCCAATGGCTACTTGGAAGACCTCACTACCAAAAGTTCTCCTGGGCAGGTCTGCTCCAAAAGGTTATCACTCTTCAAAAGGTTCTCCAATACAGCAGCTCCTTCTCCCCTTGAGCTCAATACTCAAAATGTACCCTCAAATTACCAGGGTATCAATTAATGTCTATCTTCAGTCCTCTTCCTTCTCATCTACTGCTGAAGCTGAGAACCTCCCAGCCCTTCTATCACCACACCAGGTCCCATTTGGCTTTCACTCCACATTAGATTTTCCTCTTTATTTTTCTTAATCATTTTAATTATTACAATTTTTTAAAAGGAGAGTTGGAGTTTAATAAAGCTATTTTAATATCGATTTAAGAATGAGGATTAAGCCGGGCGTGGTGGTACACACCTTCAATCTCAGTACTAGGGAGACAGAGGTAGGATCGCTGTGAGTTCAAGGCCACCCTGAGACTACATAGTGAATTCCAGGTCAGCCTGGGCTAGAGTGAGTCCCTACCTCGAAGAAAAAAAAAAAAAAAAGAATGAGGATTAAGAGAGCAGGGCGCTCAGACACATCTGAGAGCAACGTATGGACTTCCAAGGGTTGCCACATTTACAATTGTTCTTTGTGGTTCTAATGTATTCCCATGACCTCATCTGCTTGAGACTTTTATTTATTTGAGAGAGCAAGCGAGAGAGCACATGAATGGGCGCTCCAGGACCTCCAGGCACTACAAAGGAACTCCAGATACATGTGCCACCTTATGCAACCGGCTTTATATGGGTACTGGAGAGTTGAACTCATGTTCTTCTGCTCTATAGGCAAGCACCTTAACCACGGAGCCATCTTCTCCAGCCCTGTTTGAGACCTTTAAAACCCCCAATTTCTCACATGAACCTCTTCCCTTCAGGCCTCAGGATCTTTTCACCGGAATACATGCCAGTTTCTCAGATGTATGCTTCTTTCCCTTTCTGACGCCCCAAACCAGGATGTGACCTCCTGACATCTTTAACACTACCACATCCCCACTCTCAAAACCAGTAACCTAACTTTTCCTCTTTACACTTAGTGGGCAGACCCCTCAAAATGTCCAAGGTGGCATATGCCTATAATTCTAGCACTCGGGGAGGGTGTGAGTTTCATGCCAGCCTGTGCTAGAGTAAATCCTTGTTTCAAACATAGCTAGAAAATAAATAAATAAGTAAATAACCCCTTTAGCATCACCTTCCTACGACCACTTCTCTAGCTCAAATCCCAGTTCCTCTCTCTGGAAATCTTCAATAGTCCAACTAAGTATTTCTATTTCCCCCAATGTGGCATATTCATGGCTTACTAGCATTATGTGTAGTGGTGTGAATACTGCACACAGTAGGGTAACAGTCAAGCACTGTGTGTATGTGTGAACTGTCTGTAAAGAAGAGCAGATGTGAACATTGATACAGGCAACAGGCAAATATGACAGCCACCAGAAGTGGTGTGAGACTCCTGCCACTGTAACAGCATCACTTTGTGCACCTGGCATTATGTGGGTACTGGGGAACCAAGTCCAGGCTGTCGGGCTTTGCAATTAAGTGCCTTTAATGACTGAGCCATCTCTCCAAGCCCCTAGAGGATTTTTTTTCCTGAAGTAGAGCCTCACTCTGGCCCAGGCTGATCTGGAACTCACTCTGTAGTCTCAAGGCAGCCTTGAACTCACAGTGATCCTCCTACCCTGGCCTCTGAGTGCTGGAATTAAAGGGTGTGTCACCACCCGGCTTCAAAAGGATTTTTTAAAAATATTTTATTTATTCATTTTCAAGCAGAGATACAAAGAGAGAGAGAGAGAGAACCAGGGCCACCACCTTGTGGGTCTGGCTTATATGGGTACTGGGGAATTGAACCCGGGGCCTTAGGCACTGGAGGCAAGTGCCTTAACCACTGAGCCCTCTCTCCAGCCCGGATTTTTAAAATAATTATTTGGTGTACGCATGTACATTCTGTGTGGACCCAACCTTTTTTTTGTTTTGTTTTCGAGGTAGGGTCTCGCTCTAGTTCAGGCTGACCCAGAATTCACTATGTAGTCTCAGAGTGGCCTCGAACTCAAGGCAATCTCCTACCTCTGCCAACCAAGTGCTGGGATTAAAGGCATGCGCCACCACGCCCAGCTATGGACCCGGCTTTTTATGTGGGTGTTGGAGACAGAAGTCAGGTCCTCATAATTGCATAGCAAGATCTCTGGGCTGTCTCCCAAGTCCCTAACTTTTTTGGGGGTGAGGGGGGTTGTTGGTGAGTCCTCACTTTTCAGCCCCAGGGAGGCCCTGAACTCACAGCAATTCTACCTGCCTCCCCAGTGCTGGGATTAAAGGTGTGTTGCCACTATGCCCCACTCTTAACCTTTTCATTTCTTTATCTATTTAAAGAATGGGCACGACAGACCCTCTAACCACTGCAAATGAACTCCAGATGCATGCACCACCCTGTGCACCTGGTTTTATGTGGGTACCAGGGAATAGAACCCAGGTCCTCAGGCTTTGCAGCCGAATGCTTTAAGCCATCTCTCCAGCCCTATATCTATCTACCTATTTTTTTTGAAGACAGAGTCTCTTTATCTAGTCCAAGGCTGTCTTGAACTTTTGATCTTCCTACCTATGTAGACTGAATAATCTACTGAATCAATGGAAACAGGGGCTTCTGAAACGTTCATATTCAATTGGAAGATATGTACTTAAGAAAATTTCACTAGTAGAAATAAGTCATTCTCGTGCACATTTCTTGAAATATGTTTGACTGGTTGCTTTGGATTTCACAAAAATAATTTACTAAATCTCACATCCCACCAGAAGATGCTAAAAGGCAAATGGCAGCAAGCCTCAAATATCTAAGAAGGAAATGCTAAATTACTGAGACTTCAACCCATTCTGTTATGTATTTTTCTGTGACCTGGGATGATGGAATGAGCCACTGTTACGGTGATACAGAGACACAGGTGTTCTGAGGTTGCAGTGTCTGAACCATTAATGAAAGGTAGAAAACATGTGGCCTTCCCATATGGAAAAAGGACCTGGAGGGAATGCAAACACTCCAGGCTGATGACTGAAGAACTAGAGGTCAAGGACTCAGATGGTCTCACTCAGCCCCAGGACTAATACTACAATTCCTATGGTGACATAGTCCCCCCATTCCGACAGGCTCCAATCAGTGGGTTTAAATGTCAAGAAAAAAGACACACACAAAAGTGGCTTTGATTATACGTTAGGTCAGGAGGGGAGCCTACCACAGCTGCCCCCACAGCATGCCCGCAGGCTCCTTATGCACAGCAACAGCTTTGTCAATGGCACAAATGCGGGATGGCACGAGGCTTCCAGCAGCTCAGCATTTTAATTTGGGGTGGGGGGTAGAAGAGAATACATAAGTTGCTTTGTGTGCATTCCCCCCATTCTAATGCCTTGGGGACCAGCCAAGCTGACTCAAATGGAATCCAGAGCGAGGGTGGGGTGTTGGGTTCCCCAAAGAAAGGGGGCAGATCCAGAATAGAGCAGAAACGGTGAGTTATCTGTATGAAAAAGTAAGGATACGCCAGGTGAGCAGAACTGGATCAATTCAGACAGCAATTTGGGAGAAAGGAAAAGGAAAGAAATTGGTGGCAGCAGGAAACAGAAAGCGCCAGACACGAGGGCCTGCGCGTGTAGCTTCTTTCAAAGTTAGTGGGAAGAGGTAGATCAGCATTAGGGGTCAGGTCCACAGCAAACTAATAAAGTCCCCAACCATATCTTGGTGCTGTTTACTTTTTGTTTTACTTCTGAGACTTTAAGGGCTGGAAAGATTTCAGTCCCTAAAAGTTAAAGCATTTGCTTGCAAAGCCTGCTGGCCTGGGTTCAATTACCCAGTACCCAAGTAAAGCCAGACATAGTGGCATTTGCATCTGGTGTTTGTTTACAGAGGCAAGAGGCTCTGGTGTGCCCATGCTCACTCTCTCTCAAATAAAAAAGGATGCTTTAAAAAGATGCTTGCTTTTTTTTTTTTGAAAAAAAAAAAAAAAGATTGTTTTTGGAGTTAGTCTTGCTACATAGCCTGGAACTTAAGAGTAATCTTGCCTTAGTATCCCAATTACTGACATTACCAGCATGCTTGGTTTTGAGAAACAAGTATGAAAAACTAGAGTGTAAAGAAGACACTTAGAATTGGGATAATAGCATATGCTTGTTATCCCAAAACTCAGGAGAATTGTGGGTTGGAAGTGCATGGCCTACACAATAATGAGACCCCGTTAAAAAAGAGAAGCCATTTGTGGTGGTGCATGCCTTTAATCCCAGCACTTGGGAAGCTGAGGTAGAAAGATTGCTCCGAGTTACAGGCCAACCAGAAGATACATACTGAATTCCAGGTCAGCCTGGGCTAGAGCAAAAAAGCGAGAGAGAGACTAGAATGCAAGTGTTCCCTAGTTTTGCCAAACAAGTAACCAGCACCAATATTTTTAAAAATAAAGGCAGTATTAGATTTCCAAGGACAAAAATGAAGCACACTGTATACAGCCTGTACCCCCCCCCCCAACAAGCCAAGACTCCAGCCCCACTCTGCTGTCAGATAGTTACATAGAGGTCATGTCATTGAGGGCGTGGTCCAGCTCCTCGCTAATGGCCTTGTACTTCAGTTTCTGGGCATAGAGCTCATCTGGACAGGCACAGGAACCACAGGGAGGGGTGAGGGGACAGAATGGAAGGTATCAGCAGATGAAGACAAGGAATCATTAGAAATTAGGAAGAGTGACTGTGGGTCTACAACCAGAAACATACACCTATTCTTGGCTATTTTCAATCCACTTTCCCCAATGACTAACTGTATTCTGGTGTCTCGAAGGCAAGTGCAGCAAGAGCTGCGAAACTGGGTCCAGTCCAGTTACTGAAGACACTCAAGCAGACACACCACACCCACCCCACCCAGCTAATGCAATCCGGAACAAATACAACCAACAACCATAATGACACCTCTCTCTACCTACTAAGTGTGATCACTATTCATGGACCCTTTACAGGTTGCTTCTCCATACCCTTCCGGAGAACATCCTGCTAAGAAGAGCATGCCCGGGGAGTATGCTCACAGTTGTTGAAGCAAAAGACGCTGTTCCCTGTCACAGTGAACCAAGAAAAGAAAGTCCTGATACAGCTATTCTACAGCTTCATCTCAGACAGGCGCTCTACAAGTTGAGTAAACAGGACTATGGGGTGACACATCTGCCCTTGTTGTCTTCTGACTTTATGGCTCCAATGCAGCCAGGATCAATCTTTCCATAGAGAAGAGGAGGCAAATTCCAGAAATACCAGAGAAAGTCTTTTGTTTTGTTTTTTTCAAGGTAGGGTCTTGCTCTAGCCCAGGCTGACCTGGAACTCATATGGAGTCTCAGAGTGGCCTCCAACTTATGGCAATCCTCCTACCTCTGCCTCCTGGGTGCTGAGATTAAAGGCGTGAGCCACCATGCCCAGCATAGGTAAAGTCTTATTAAAGGAAAAAAACAAATCCAAACATAAAATTCAAGGATTTGATTCACTTTGCCTAGCTATGGCACAGGACGGGGACCATACTATGGGCCAAGTCACTATCGTTCCCCTTTGATGTAGAAGATAAAAGGTCCAAGATGAACGGGCAAGGTCTTCCTCTCATTCTCTCTCTCAATCCCTCCCCAGGCGCCATACCTTCCAAGTCATCAATTGTCTTTTCCAGTTTGGCTACTGATCTCTCAGCAAACTCAGCACGAGTCTCTGCCTGGGGAAATACAAAGCCAATCAGAGTGAGAATTGACAAGACCTTCCTACTGTGGGCCTTGCAGAAGCAAAGCCAGCCAGTCTAGATGCACATCAAAAATGTTCACATCCCTCTCCATGTTCCTCCCCTCAGCTCACCTCCTTGAGCTTGTCAGTGAGAATCTTGATCTCCTCCTCATACTTGTCTTCTTTCTGAGAGTACTGTTAAGAGAAGCAGAGCAGAAACCTCAGAGCAGAAAGCAGTCCCCCGGACAATGATCCCGCCCTACATAGTCATCAGCATCCTCCCAATCTGAGATGTTGAGTGGTCCCAGAGTAAGACCAAGCCAGTAGTGGCCCACAGGTCCCCAGTAACCCATTCAACAGTCATAAAACCCTTAGAGCAAACTCCACCAGGACCCTTTCTTTTGTTGGCTATTTTTGTTAATAGTCCTGAACTCTGGTCTTACTCTTGCCAATGCAAGGAGATGCACTTCCTTTCTCCAAGTTAACCAATAGGAATGGTGGATAGCCTGAGTCTACATGACTAAAATGCTCCCTCATAATGGTAAAAAGAATAGTCTTCTGTGCTGACTGCTCATTAGGTCTAAAAGCTGGTGTTATCGGTTGCCCAATCTGATTGCTAGAAAGTTGGTCAGGACTCCTGATAACTGCCTCTGAGCACAGCTGTGTAAGCTGAGGAGCATGACTACCAGCTCTGGAGACCATGAAGTTATTTAACCTCAGCAATCAAAGCAGACAAGAATCGGCATTAAACAGAATCTGAATAGACATTGGGAGAGGAAGAAGACATTTCTCACTGTGTTATAAGGAATGGGTGGTTCCACTCTTACATCAAGGGCAGGGCTGGGCCCAGGCCCCAAAGCCTGTCACTTTCACAAACTAGCCCCTACCTTCTCCGCCTGAGCCTCAAGAGACTTGAGGTTGTTGGTGACATTCTTCAGCTCCTCCTCCAGCTCAGAACACTTACTGTGAATAGTTTAAATACCACAGGAAAGGAAAGGAACAAAGGAAGAGAATAAAAATAAAAAGAGAGACATACAGATGTGAATTGAACCTATGTGTAGAGAGAGTTGGGCAGCATATCAGAGAACAGAGTTTCCTAGGTAACCTGAGCAAGCATCAACCCTCCTCCCTCTATCATGGAAATGTATGTCAGGAGCTGGAGCCTCCTGCACTCAGAATGTCTGGATACTAATAGAGAACACTTGAGAAAAATCACTACCAGGAACAAGTCCCAGTAGCTAGTTAGGGTGAAGGTGGGGATAGATGTCCAACCCAAACAGTCCCCAAATCACTCAAGTAAGCAGAAACCCTGTGGGGAGGCAGTGAAGCAACCAGGAAAGGAGATGAAAGATGCCAAGTAGGTGAAAAGGATGGAGCATTCCATGGAGAGATGAGAAAGCACAACAAGTCAACTGATGGAGGGGAGGCAGCTGCAAAACAAAACAAAACAAAACAAAACAAAACAAAACAAAACCATCAGGTAACCTCAGAGGCTCTAAGAGTTGGTGTACCTTTTCTTCAGCAGCACTCAGACACTTCAGGTTCTGGTCCATCAGTCTGATCTGCTCATCCATCTCTCGGCAACGGCTGTTAGTGATAAGTCACGGGAATGGCACAAGCCAGGTCGTGGGGAGAAAAGTCAAAAAGGAACACAGCGAGAAAACAAGCAGCAAAATGGGTAGGGGAATTAAAAACAATGACAAGAAAACACCACCATGGTCATGATATGTCATGTCTGAAAGGGGAATGCGGGGGAAGCACAAATGTATATGCATCAGCGCTGACTTTGTTACACAAGGCCAAGAATGCACCAATGGGGGAGCACGTCAATGGGGGAGCACATCATTTCTGCCTTGTTCCCTAAAGGGCCCCAGCAGATTGCCAAAGTGGTAAAGCAGAGACCAGATCTTAAGTACGAGGACTTAAGTCAGTGCAGAGACTCTGGGAGAAAGGACCCAGTAGGGTCCTTAATGACTTGTTTGCCATTAGTCTCTGCACTCCTAATTTGTAACCCTTCCCAAGAAGCATCTGTTGCTAATCAAGGTAAGTCCAAAGCAATTCTTAGTCTGAAGGAGCATTGGAAGTGACTCCCCCGGCCCCTGCCAGGCCCTGTTTAACAAGGTTGAAGGGATGCTAGTCTACTCATATTAGTGCTCAAGCCAAAGGGACAGAACCACATGGCAAGATTTGGGACAAGATACTCACGACTCTGCCAGCTCAGCCCGTTCCTCTGTGCGTTCCAAGTCACCTTCTATAATCACCAATTTACGAGCCACCTACAGGAAAGACCCAGGTACAGCTCAGGGAAGCAACGAAGTAGCCATCTCCCTTGATTCTTTGCAGAGCATGACGTCACTGAAGAGAGGACAGACAGCATGGCTTACCTCTTCGTATTTCCTGTCTGCCTCCTCTGCAATGTGCTTGGCTTCTTTGAGCTGGATTTCTTGGAGCTCCATCTTCTCCTCATCTTTCAGGGCCCGGTTTTCAATAACCTTCATTCCTCTGCCAGAAACAAGAATGCAGCACTTGTACTCTCAGCAGGCTGACTCAAGACTGAACCTTCTGTGTGCCACTCAAATGGAAAGCTACAGCACCACTTGAGCACCTTTAGTGAACATTTTCCTAGGAGCTGGCCAGGGAAAGGCACTTGCTTGCAAAATCTGCCAGTCCCATTTTGATTCCCAAGCACTTACTTAAAACCAGACAGAGTTGATAGAGTTCATTTGTAGCAGCAAAAGATACTGGTGTACCCTCCCTCCATCCCTCCCTCTCACACTCGCTCTGTCTCTGTCTCTCTCTCGCTCACACACACACATACAAATAAGCCCCGGCACACCCATTTTCTCTCTTCCTCCATCTTGAAATAATTTTTTTTTTTTTTGGGGGGGTAGGGGGTAGGGTCTCGCTCTAGTCCAGGCTGACCTGGAATTCACTATGTAGTCTCAGGGTGGCCTTGAACTCACGGTGATCCTCCTACCTCTGCCTCCTGAGTGCTGGGATTAAGGCATGCACCACCATGCCTGGCTCTCGAAATAATTTTTTGTTGTTACTGTTTCTCGAGGTAGAGTTTCTCTAGCCAAGGCTGACCTGGAATTCACTATATAGTCTTAGGCTGGCCTCAAACTCACAGCCATCCTCCTAAGTCTGCCTCCTGAGTGCAGGAATTAAAGGCATAAGCCACCACACCTGGCCAAAATAAATTATATTTTTTTTAAATGCACACATGGTGGGCTCAGTTCCAAACTGTAGCCAAACATTCAGGATGTGGCTCAGTAACCTACCACTTGTCTAGCATGTGTAAGGAAGGCCCTGGGTTTAATCCTTAACACTGTAAAATAATAACAATAGTAACAGTAATGATGATGATCTATTTATCACTTGGGTGTGATAGCACAAGTCTTTAATCCCAGCACCTAGGGAGCTGAAGCAAGAGGAAGTCAAGTATGAGGAGACCCTAGGCCACCAGGTAAGATCATGTCTCAACAAACAAACCAAAAAAACAATTCATGCTTTTTAAGATAGTAAATACTTTAAGCAGGATGTGGAAGGTCATGCCTTTAAACCTTTAGTCCCAGCACTTGGGAAGCTAAGGTAGAAGGATCACTGTGAGTTCAAAGCCAGCCTGAGCTACATACTGAGTTCCAGGTCATTCTGGGCTAGAGTGAAACCTGCCTTAAAAAAAAAAAAAACACTAAATCTCTCTTCCCATTTCTAGTCCTGCTCATCAGAGGTAATATCTTCAGGAAATATTTTACATAGATATACAGAAAACGTGTCATCTTAGCCAGGCGTGGTGGTGCACGCCTTTAATCCCAGCACTCGGGAGGTAAAGGCATGAGTTCAAGGCCACCCTGAGACTACATAGTGAATTCCAGGTCAGCCTGGACTAGAGGGAGACCCTACCTCGAGAAAAAAAAGAAAACATGCCATCTTGACTCTCCAAAAGGATTCCTGTATGATGCTGTTTTTTTCACTTTCTAAAATTTGGACTCTGCCCTGCAAACCTGCTCATAGCCATGTCCATGCATCCCCAGCAGGGCAGTGTCAATCCTGAGGGGCCTTAGGTCAATACCATACAAGCTGTCTTGTACTTCTGTCCTGGATTACTTCACACCCAGCAAGGAATCAGTCAGCTGTTTTCAAGGAGACAAGTGGTGACCAGTCTTCTCAACCCTAGCCACACATTAAAACTGCTAAGGCACTTTTAAAACATCAGATACCAGGCCCTTCTTGCAATCAATTCCAATTAAACTGGAGCAGATCCAAGTGCCCCATCTTGCCCACTGCCTTGATTCTAATAACACAGCTAAACTAGGCTCCAGGGTTTCTAGATGCTGGGCTCCAACTCCACAGTTTCTAACTTAAAGTAGGAGAATGTCTACTGCTTTCCAGATGGTCTTGGACTTTGTTGTAAGGATGTATCTCACAAATGAAAATGCTTGACCTTTGATTAAGATGGTGGGCTAACAGCCCCGCCAGAGCTCCCGGGGTTAATCAAGAAGGCAGTGGGAACTACAAACAACCAAATTCCACCAACAGGACCTGAGATGTTGGTTGACACCCAGGCAAAAGATGAACCACTCCTAACTCATCATCTAGGGCCCAAATGAAACCTTAAAGGAAGTGTTGAGAAGAGCAAGAGCTACCTCCACAGCCAGCCAGACAACTTATGAAAGGGTAATGGAGACAGACACTGAGAATACACAAAATAGTCCAAAGCAGAAACCCAGAGACTCTTAAGAGTTCAACAGTAGACTTAAAACTCACCCACCATGGCTCAGGGATTTTTCAGAAGAGAGGGTGGAAAGACTGGAAAGAACCATGGTGGGGGAGAATATCCAAAAACATTGCCCCCCTCAACAACAACATCACAAAAAAACTGGTTTCTGCTTGTACAATTCATAACCCTCCATCCCATGGACCGTTCTAGCAATCCACTGAGGGCCCTCAGTAGGCTGGGGGGCAGGTAGGAGGAAAATGAGGGTACCAACACAAAACTTGTTCATACAATGTTTCTAATCATTAACAATAAATAAATTTTTAAAAAATGATGGCCCATGCCTATAAACTCCTGCACCTGAGTGGCAAGGGCAGAAGGACCCCTAAATTCCAGACTAGCCTGGGCTACATAGAAAGACATTGACTAAAAAAAATTTTTTTATTTTATTTATTCATTTTCAAGCAGAGAGATGAGAGGGGAGAGAGAGAGAGAGAGAGAGAGAGAGAGAGAGAGAGAGAGAGAGAGAAAGCACACACACCAGGGCCACCAGCTTGCAGGTCTGACATATGTGGGTAATGAGGAATTGAACCCAGGGCCTTAGGCACTGGAGACAAGTGCCTTAACCATTGAGCCATCTCTCCAGCCCCTAAAAATTTTTTTTTTTAAATAAAGATCTAAATGGGTATTATAAACCAAAAAAAGAAAGAAAAGGAAGAAAATGCTTGATCCAAAGTGCAAGTCATATTAGTGAAGTATTAGGTCAATTTATAAAGAAATGTCATCAATTATGAAGGAGTTACAGGGTCCAAGTAACCTTCCCTCTGTCTTCAAAGGGCAGAGTACATGCAGAACAGAAGTGAAGAAGCAGAAAATAGATGGGGGATGGTTAGCAATATAAATGTGGCTCAGTGGTGCAGGGAATACTTTGATATGTAAGGCTCTCTGAGTTCAATCCCCGCCCCCCTCCCCCCCACAAAAAAAAAAAGATCTAGAGTTGGACATGGTGGTGCAAGCCTGTAATCCTGGCCCTTGGAAATGAAGGCAGGAAGATCAAGAGATAAGGAAGTCAAGGCCAGTCTGGGTTATGAGACCCTGTCTTCAAAACAAAACAAAACAATACACAGAACTGAATTAACACTTGTCTCTGTGAAAACAGCCAATTGATTCCTTGTTAGATGTGAGGTAAACCAGAACAGACATGCAAGACAGCTTGAGTGGAAAGGAACCAAGGCTACTCAGGGCCTTAGACATGCGAAGCATGTGCCCTCTCACTGAGCTGCACCCCTTGCCCATGAACTTCTTTGAATATTCACACACCTGCAGATTCCCCCACATACCTCTCACTCTCATCAGCTGCCTTTTCTGCTTCCTCCAGTTTCTGCAGGGCAGTAGCCAGGCGCTCCTGAGCTCGGTCCAGCTCCTCTTCAACCAGCTGGATCCTTCGGTTCAAGGAGGCCACCTCAGCCTCAGCCTGTGTTTGAACAAATGAACGAGAAAGAGAAGCAGAGGAATGGTGAAAAGGAGAACCAGCCACAGCAGTAGGAACAGGGCTGACTACCACAAAGCAGCCAGAGTCTAGGACAATAAAACCTGTCTTTGCTCAAACAATCTAGCAGATAGTTTGTACATATTTCTTCCTTTTCCATCAAGGACCTTCCATGTTTCACATAAAGTGCCTCTTTTGTTGTTGTTTTTGAGCTGGGATTACAGATGCTCACCATGCTAGGGTTTCTGTTTGGTTGAGGCAGGGTCTCACTCTAGCCAAAGAAGACCTGGAACTCAACTCTGTAGCCCAGGCTGGCCTCACTCACAATGATTCTTTTTCTTTAGCCTCCCAAATGCTGGGATTACAGGTGTGAGCCACTGTACCCAGTTGGTGACAAGTCTTTATGTGGTGCTGGGGACCAAACCCAGGGCTTCATGAATCCAGGGCACTCTACCAACTGCGTTACACCCTTTAGAGTGTTTTGAAATTCAGTTCATTGTCCTGACAGCATTACTCCCTCTCTTTTGAACTCAGTTTAAAAGAGGGTCAAAAAAGGCAGCCAAAACCAGGCATGGTGGGACACGCCTTTAATCCCAGCATTCAGGAGGCAGAGAGATAGGAGGATCACCAAGAGTTCAAGGCCACCCTGAAACTACATAGAGAATTCCAGGTCAGCCTGGGCTAGATCGAGGCCCTACCTGGAAAAGCCAAAAAAAAAAAAAAAGTCAGCCAGAGAAGGAAGGCTCCCTCTCCTCTGCTGGATCATGGATCTTGCTCAGCGAAAGACACCAGTCCTTGGTCTTGAACTCATGATACTACCACCACCTCCTAAATGCTGGGTTTACAGGTGAGCCAACCAAGTCTGGCTGCAGTACTTCTTAGAGAAGGCATCTTGAATCATCTATTAATTTGCTAACAAGTTGTTAATTCTCTCATCACCTCATCTTAACACACTGGAAAAATGAGGAGCTAGTGGAATGTCTTCCAGAAAGCCATCCAGACTGGAAAGCAAGAGAATACAATCCCAGGATACCTGTCTCAAGCTCCTGTACCCCCAGCTGACATAGAAGAGCTGTTTCTAGCTAGAATTATACTTTGATGACATTACAAAAACAAAAAAAAAACTTTAAACAAACTTTTAATCCCAGCACAGAGGCAGAGTTAGGAGGATCACCATGAGTTCAAGGCCACCCTGAGACTACATAGTGAATTCCAGGCCAGTTTGGGCTGGAGACCCTACAAAAAAAGAAAAAACCAGAGAGCAAACCACAAAGTAACCAGATAGAACATTTGCATTATTCCTATCAGTACTCCTCCAAATTTCTACTGAATTGTTTTGCTATTCTTCTAGTTATCAATTTAGCATCAATGAACTTTAATCCAGTTTAAAGACAAATTCAAGTCCAAATAAACCCATGCAATGGCTGTGGAGTGAGAAACAAAGGAGGCAACCTCCATGAGAACACCTTGTAAGGGTTGAAGCCTTGTCCTGGGGGAGGGGGAGTACCTGTGATCCCATCACTCATGAGACTGAAGCAGAAAGATCATGAGTTTGAGGCCAGTCTGGGATACATAGGAAGACCCTGTCTCGATAAAATAAGGAAGGAAAAAGTGAGGAAGGAGAAAGAGGCAAGTAGGTAAAGGGAGGAAAGAAACTAAGATTTAAAATCTGCCCTGCACACTACCCAGTTCAGATGCTTATCAAAGTGCCAGGTAAACATGATCTCTCCTCTACAGCCCAGATTGTGCCTGAATTCTATTACCCTGATTTCCTTCTAGCAGGCAGGGGTAGTGGCAGCTTTAGAAATATGGGCCACTAGTCATATGGGAAGGAATAGAGCTCCCCCCCCAACTCCAGTTATCAGGATTGGAACAAAAATTGCCACATCCAAGCCCAGGAAGTTCAAGGGACAGGAAGGGAGTCAGGGAGGGAGCAGAGGCTCACCACTAGGCTATAGGAAAAGAAAAGTGAGAAGTCCACATAAACTCAAATTACTAAGAAACCATTTGTGTCTCTAACTGTACTATTCAGAACACCACAAAGACAAGTATTCTCTTGTTCTGTCTCTTCCAGGAAAACAGATGTTCCCTGGGACAACACAGATTTCTCCTCGCAAACTCAACAAAGGTCAACCAGTCAGGAGCAAGCCAAGGGCCTGGAGAGATGGCTTAGCGGTTAAGGCATTTGCCTGCAAAGCAAAAGGACCCGAGTTTGATTCCCGAGTACCCATGTAAAACCAGATGCATAAGGAGGCAAATGCGTCTGGAGTTTGTTTGGAGTGGCTGGAGGCCCTGGCGCACCCATTCTCTATCTCTGTCTGCCTTTCTCTCACTTTCTCTCAAATAAATAAATAAAATATTTCTTTTAAAAAAAGAGCAAGCCAAGTTATCAGGCAAGAGATGTGAAATGAAACACACCATACATACAAAGCTGTACCACCTCTCAGATGCCTAATGGAAAAGTACGAAAAATGTGACTTGACTTCGAGAAAGCACATGGAATGGAAGTCCCCATCCATCTAGGTAGTTATCCCAACTGGGGTAGAAGATAACAGGCTATGGGGGCAGGGTGTAGTTTCCAAGGCAACAGGCTGGCTCAGACACTTTCTCCCACAAAACAGCATTTACAATAGAATTCTTCATAAGGCTGAAAAGGGAAGAAGAGAAAAACACATCTGGTGTCTTGGCAAAAGCAAGCCTGTATTAAAAACAGAACCCAAGGGGCTGGGGAGATGGCTCAGTGGTTAAAGGCACTTGCTTACAAAGCCTAACAGCCCAGGGTTCAATTTCCCAATACCAGTGTAAAGCCATATGTACAGAGATACATGTCTGGAGTTTGTTTGCAGTAGGAGGGCCCTGGAATACCATGCTCCCTTCTCTCTCTCTCAAATAAATAAATAAAATTTTTAAAAAAGAGACAGAACCCAAGATGAGAGTCCCTGTCAAAGCTTCAGGAAGCCTATCTATGCTATCTGCTTTCTTTTCTCCCCCAGCAGATCAGTTCTTTTCACAAAGAAACAAAAGCCTCGAGAAGCCAGATCTGATATTTAAAGGAATAAGGAAGGGCTGGAGATGGCTTGGCACTTCCTGAGTTCTAATCTCCAGAACCCATGCTTTGAAACAGCTGGGCATGACTACACACACCTACACACCTAAAACCCTAGTCCTGTAGGGGAGCAGAAACCTGGAATTAGAGGAGCTCCCAGAAAATAACCTCCAGGCAGAAAATCGATAGAGTGGGACATAGACTTTCTGCTCCAGTCACCAAAGGTGATCAAAGGGTGCTACAAGAGCACAGGTACATACCTCTCTCTCTCTCTCTCTCTCTCTCTCTCTCTCTCTCTCTCTCTCTCTCTCTCTCTCTCTCTCTCTCTCACACACACACACACACACACACACACACACACACACACACAATAAAGGACTAAGGAAGACAACTTGACTTCCAAACAGCATATATGGCTCACCCCTTTTCTGGTCAACAATGGAGCACCAAGAGATTAAACAGGACCCCTTTCTATATACTACCCTGACACCCTGGGAAATGTGCTCTGTGCTCTTCTAATCTTAGTAAAACTTTAGCATGCATGCCCCAGGAGTGGTTTGGGCTGTTTAGCCTGCCCACCTTGAAGGACATAGTGTGAAGTTCTTTCCTTAGTAATAATAGGATTCTTGGGCTGGAGAGATGGCTCAGCAGTTAAAGATGCTTGCTTGCAAAGCCTGCTAAAATGGGTTTGATGCCCCAGTACCCACGTAAAGCCAGATGCACAAAGTGGCACATGTATCTGGAGTTCATTTGCAGTGGCAAGAGACCTTGGTGTACACATGTTCTCCCTCACTCTCTATCAAATATATTAAAATATTTTTTAAATAACAGTAGGCTGGGCATAGTGGCAGCATACCTTTAATCCCAGCAGTTGGGGGGCAGAGTTAGGAGGATCGCCATGACTTCGAGGCCACCCTGAGATAACATAGAGAATTCAAGATCAGCCTGGGCTAGAGAGAGACCCTACCTTGAAAAACCAAAATAAATCAATTAGTTAATAAGAAGATTTCTCACTGTCCTGGGGTAGAGGTAGAACACTGGTCACATTAGAAGATGGTGTAGCAGCTTCAGCTATGGCAGGAGTTTGGCTTAGATGTTACCACTCTCCACTCCAGAAAGCAGAAACCCAGGGCACTGGTGCTCAGAGGCAGAACAAGGGACAGTGTGGTACTGTAGCATTGGGTTTTCCCTCTTTAGATAAGTCACAGATACAATTCAAAGAAAAGACACTTCTTGAGCTGTGGGAGGAAAGGCCTGCTGGAGTTCACTGTACTCAAGAATGCCTCTCTACCTGGGAGCAGCACACTGTGTCCTTGGGGAATTCCATTTTCACCATGGGAGGAGGAAAGTTGGAAGAAGGAAGGAGAGCAAACAAAGGTGAGGCACTCAGAGCAAAGGGCTACCTGCCTCTCCAGTGGGATCTGGAATGGGGGTGGGGAGAGAGAAAGCATCAGTGACCCACCCAATCAGTGAACAGAGGCAGGCCCAATGCTTAGTTCACCAGACACAGGAGAGACCACACAGCTGCTAGTCCCCTTGTCCAGAAACTAGAAATCTGCAATTAAAGCCAGAATTCACACCGCAGTTCAGGGATTGGGGAAATGGTTCAGCAATTAAAAGTGCTTGCCTGCTGACACAGGAGCTCAAATCCCCGGGACCCAAGTAAAACCTAGATGTAAAGTAGCACACATAGCAAGCAGGAGAGAGGACTGATACTCACAGTGTCGTAAAAACGACAGACCTTGTGTGGAAAACAAAACAAGCTCAAGGGGGAAGGAGAGGACTAGCACCCCAAGGTTATCCTTGGATCTCCACACAGGCATGGAAGCATGTGTGCAGCCACACATGCTGCTGTTCAAAGCCCAACTTCTTTTTTTTAAAATATTTTATTTATTCATTTTCAAGCAGAGAGAGAGAGAGAGAGAGAAAGAGAGAGAGAGAGAGAGAGAGAGAGAGAGAGAGAGAGCGCACCAGGGCCACCACCTTGTGGGTCTGGCTTATGTGGGACCTGGGGAATTGAGCCCGGGGGGCCTTAGGCACTGGAGGCAAGTGCCTTAACCACTGAGCCATCACTCCAGCCCTCAAAGGCCAACATCTAAGACATTTCAAACTAGAACAAAATTTTATATATATATATATATTAGAGGAACTAAGAGAGCAGTATTTTTTAAAGGTAAGATGAACTTTACAGAATAACACTCCCATTTTACAGTTCTGCCTTCTTTCCTTCTCTTAAGCTCTAGAAATAAATTTTTGCTTGACTTAAAAAAAAAAAAAATTTACAGTAGCCAGGCGTGGTGGCGCAAGTCTTTAGTCCCAGCCTTTAATCCCAGCACTCGGGAGGCAGAGGTAGGAGGATCACCATGATTTCAAGGCCAGCCTGAGACTACAAAGTGAATTCCAGGCCAGCCTGGGCTAGAGTGAGACCCTACCTGGGGGGGAGGGGGATCACAGTGATGACCTTGGCATGATCACTGGAGGCTATTCCAGAATTCTAGAGGCTGAGGCAGGAGGATCACTTGGGTCAATTTTGTGTTCTTGCCCCCCTATACACGCAGAAAGAGTATGGATAGTCATGGACAATAATCATTAAAATATCAACAGTCCCACTGATGCAACAGAGCAGTGATACATACCATCAGGTATGCTGATGCATTACCATCTCATTGCTGGGACAAAACACTCAACCAAAAGCAAATGATGGGAGGGAAGAATTTATTTTGGCTTACAGTCTGGAGGGCAGCTTCACGATGGCAGGAAATGCATGGCATGAGCAAGAGGCTGGACACCACCTCTGCCACAGCAGGGGGACAAGAGCAGCAGGAGCAAGCTAAGCTCTAGCAAGGAGCCCCCAACAGCAAGGTTCCACCTCCCATAATGCCACCATCAGCTGGGGAACAAAGCATTCAAAATACATGACTTTATGGAAGATAACTGATTCAAACCATTGGCTGAGCTTCCTTCCACAGTGCCCTAAGAGAAGAGGAGGCCAAACATTCCCCCTTTCCATGGTGTCTCCCGGTAGAGGCTCAAAGTTCACTGGAGGTGAAAGTCAAAAGATCAGGCTCAAGCTTATAGAAGATACTAGTTTTATCAATATTTAACTACCACCATATTAGAGCCACGCACAAGGGCCCGGACTTGAATGAAGAGCTGGAGGCTGAGCAGCTCAGCACACTGCCAGTTCCTTCCGCTTTCGATTCTCCAGAACAAAGGAGATGAGAACATGAAGACTCCCCAGGCTGTTGTCTTACCTAAATTGATAAGAAATTGGGAGGCTTGGGAGGGCTACACAGCAAGGCCTCATCCCAAGAAGAGGCTGTTGTCACAATGGACAGAAGATCCCAGTAGAAAAAGGTGACTGAAAAAGACAAGTTCTGAGAGCATGCTTAATAACTGGGCATGGAGGTAAGTATTTTAATAATCTTTTTAAGTATTAACCTGGAGGGCTGGAGAGATGGCTCAGCGGTAAGGCACTTGCCTCTAGTGCCTAAGGTCCCGGGTTCAATTCCCCAGGACCCACATAAGCCAGACCCACAAGGTAGGGCCCCTGGTGCATTCTCTCTCTCTCTCTCTCTCTCTCTCTCTCTCTCTCTCTCTCTCTCTCTCTCTCTGCTTGAAAATGAATAAAGATTTTTTTTAAAAAGTATTAACCTGGAAAAGCTGTAAACCTTTTTTTCCCCACCCTCTTCCAAACTCCACTTCTTTCTCGCCACCAAAAATCATTCTAAGTTACTCCCGAGAAGAGCAACAAAAAAGGAAAAAATATTTAGCAGGAGGAAGAATTTTAAAAAAAACTAAAAAACTAATATACCACAAAAGCTCTTCGACTATGTCTTTACATATGACATCCACTAAGAACATCTTACTGTTTTCTAAAGTGGATTCAAGAAATTTCAAGAATCCATTCACTCCAACACTTTTAAGTACCGACGTCCAGCTGAACAAATATTGATCTTCAAAAAAAAAAATGCTGGAACTCTGACAAAGTAGCAAAGGGGGCCACTCGTGAGCGTGCCTCCAATCAGAAACGCTGAGATTTGCTGTGGCATTCGACCTCTCATCCCCACACTGCCTATTATCAGCAGCCCTGCTCAGAAGAGAAGTTTCCACTGCCTTCCAGGTCATCATGGGCAGGGCCGAGGGTGCTCGCTGGCTGAGATCCTTAGACTAGCCCAACATCCTCCTCCCTCAAGTTCACATCCACTGCGCGGAGGGTGTACCAGATACCAGAACCCCCCCCCCCCTTCTAAGAGGAAAGGGCCCCAGGCTGGAGGGCTGAAGTTCCTCCAGAGGGGGAGGGAGGAGGGAGGGCATCGCTTCCTCTCGGCCCACTGCGGCCTCATTTCCTGAGCGAGCAGGAGGGAGCGGAAGACCAGCCAGGCTGGGGGGCTTTCCGGCTTCCCCCAGTCCCAGTCCCCCTCCCCAGGAGGCTGGGTCCTGCCCTCTGCGGCCGGAGGATCTCTCTCTCTCTCTCTCTCTCTCTCTCTCTCTCTCCCTCCCTCCCTCCCCACCCCCCCACCCCTCGGCCGGAAACCTCAAGCGACAGCAGGGTCCCCCACCCTGGCACCGGGAGGTGGGGGAGGGAGGGGCGGCCATTCGTCCCCGGGCCGCGCCCGGCTCCCAAGGGCTGAATGAATGAGCAGCTCTCGGGAGCGGAGGGGAGAACCACACCCAGGTCGGCGAGAGCGGGCGAGCACCTGCTTTCCTCCCGGCCCGCGGTCGGTCCCATCCCGGCCTCCGGACCCCCGCTCTCCCCGGGAGCCCGGCGCCCGGCCGCAGGGGCTTGACCCCGGCCGCGCTCCGTACCTGCTCGCGGACCCGCCTCTCCCCCCCGCCGCAGGGGCTTGACCCCCGCCGCGCTCCGTACCTGCTCGCGGACCCGCCTCTCCCCCCACCCGACCCCCGGCCGCAGGGGCTTGACCCCGGTCGCGCTCCGTACCTGCTCGCGGGCCCGCCTCTCCCCCCCATCCGACCCCCGGCCGCAGGGGCTTGACCCCCGCCGCGCTCCGTACCTGCTCGCGGGCCCGCCTCTCCCCCTCCACGTCGCGCTGCAGGCGCTCGGCCCGCTCCTCGGCGTCGTCCGCCTGCTGCTGCAGCACCTGGATCTTGCGCTTCACCGCCTCGATGGTGGTGCCCCCGGCCATAGTGCCCGCCAGCCGCTCCCCGACCAGCCAACGGACGCACGCACGCTCGCTCGCTCGGCCGCTCCTCCCTCCCTCCCTACTTCCGCCGGCTCCTCCCGGAGACGCCGGAAGTGGCCCGCCCGCCGGCCGGGAGGGAAGTGACGGCAGCGGCCCTCCGAGAGGCCGCGGCCCGGCGGGAAGGCCGCCTCTCCCTGTCGCCAGGGGCGACCGCCTTGTCTCCCGCCCTTAAAGGGAGGCGGGGCCGGGACACCGGGGGCTGCCATGGAAACCGGCTGCCCCCCCCCACCGACGACCGAAGCCCCCCCCCCCGAGTCCTCGCCGTGGGAGAGAGCCTCCCCACGGCTGCCTTAGAGCACCAGCTCAGGGGTTAAGGCGCTTGCCTGCGAAGCAGAAGGACCCGGGTTCGGAGGTTCGTTTGAAGTGGCTGGAGGCCCTGGCGTGCAGAAATAAATACTTAAAAACAAAAACATCAGGTCCTAAAAAAAAATTAAAAACCTGAAAGACCTGGGCTTCATATTTCAAGGAGCCCCTCTGCATGCAACCTCCTTTGAGCATTTACCCAGAGGGGCTTAGAAATGGAGCTCAGTCGTTAGTCTGCTCACAGAGAACACATGAAGCCATGGGTTCAATCCCCAGCACCGCACTCCCATGGAGGCCAACCTAGGCTACATATCACCATCATTCAAGTAGGTTCTCTTCCATCTCCTGGAAGCCAATGAAGGAGCTATGGGGGTGGAAAAAATAGGCAAGTTGACTAAGTTCACATTTTATTTAAGTTGTGAATTTAAGTGTTCCGTTTCCAGTACAAGTCTCATTCCTGCTGCTGTTAAGAGACCATATGCACCATCCATTAACCTGACAACCCCTTCAAGCCTGATGATTCAGAACTTGCAATCTCTTCTAGATAAGGGAGATACACAGCTCCCGTGTTACCATATCCTTTCTGCAGTAGCAAGATTTTATATATAGTATAGAATTTAATCTCTAGGGCACTTGCCTACAATGCCTGTCAACCCAGGTTCAATTCTCCAGTATCAACATAAAGCCAGATCCACAAAGTAGTGCATGCATCTGAAGTTCATTTGCAGTGGCTGGAGGCCCTGACACACCCACACCCATTCATTCTCTCTCTCTCTCTCTCTCTCTCTCTCTCTCTCTCTCTCTCTCTCTCTCTTTCCCCTTGCAAATAAATAAAAATAATTTAATCTCTAAACTGTGTCATAACTTTAATTTTACTGCCACTTCTTTTTCTGGGTACCCCTAGGAACAATTATGCCCCACTAAGCCCTGACATGCATGATTTCTGGAAGTACAATAGTAAAGACTTGAGAATTTTATTTTCTCTTCTGTTTGTTTTTGTTTTTTAGACAGAGTTGGATCTCATGTAGTCCACACTGGCCTCCAATTGTAGCTGAGATCCATCAGGAACTGCCTCAGCCACTTGAGTGTAGGAACTACAGGGAAGTAATAAGTTTTTCTTTTGATGCAGGATATAGAACAGAACTGTAGATGAAGAATCTTAACTATTGAAAGGATTAACAAGACCTTTATGGATGTCCCTTGGGTCTGGTTCTGAGGGTACTCCCCCTTTTTTTGGTAAATATTGAATAATAAGACTATTAAGAAGAAACAACTTGGGCTGGAGAGATGGCTCAGTGGTTAAGGCACTTGCCTCCAGTGCCTAGGGCCTTGGGTTCAATTCCCCAGTATCTGTGTATGTAATCCAGATGCACAAGGGAGTAGCTCTGTCTCTGTCTCTGTCTCTGTCTGTCTCTCTCTCTGCTGAAAATGAAAAAATATAAAAGAAGGAACAACTTGGACAGACAATAACTAGATTATTGTCTAATTTAGTTTTCCCTCCAGGAATCACGGAGGAAGAGCAGGGTTCTGACACTCAGTAAACTCTGACCTGAACATTTTTTAAACTTGTTTTGGAAAAGTCTAATCAGAGGGGCTGTGGAAATGAGGATGGTGTCATCTGGGAGCTGATCAGCAGGGGGCACTGTTGCACCCTAGTAAAGAAGCCTTAGACCCCATCCTAGACAAACCGAAGTGGTGTTGAGAGCACACTGCATTCTTGGGGCTGGTAGGTAATCTCCTCTTAGTCCAGGGAAGCAGATGGACTGACTCCTGATACCTTTTAGAAGCATGATGGACAGGCAGCCAAGGGTCCTAGCAGTGCTATTGTTTTCCTGGTGTCAAGCAATACCACATGTCAACAGGTGTCTTTGTCCATCCCTGACCCTGCTGTTCTCAGCCCTCCCAACACGCTTATGACTGTGTCCTGACCATTGCATTCCTGCATGTGACTCTGTGTTCTAACCATTGCATTCCTCTTTCCTTTAATTTCTCCATAAACAGCTGAGTTCATCTTGGATTAAGGCGATTTTAGACATGTTTGCACAAAAACGTAAATATAGCCGATGTGGTATCATACCTGTAATCCTACCATTCAGGAACAGAAGGATTATAGCATGTTCAAGGCCAACCTGTTCTACATAGTTCCAGGACAACCAGGGATGAGACCCTGTCTCAAAAACAAAACAAAATAAAACAGAAGAGCAAAAATGGCTGGAGAGATGGCTCAGTGGTTTAAAGGCACTTTTTTGTAAAGCCTGATGGCTTAGTTCAGTTGCCATGTAAACTGGATATAAAAAATGGTAACATAGCCTGGTGTGGTGGCGCATGCCTTTAATCCCAGCAGAAATAGGAGAATTGCCGTGAGTTCAAGGCCACCCTGAGACTACAGAGTGAATTCCACGTCAGCCTGGACTAGAGTGAGACCCTACCTCAAAAAGAAAAAAGTAACATGTCTGATGTTTGCAGAGGCAAGCGACCCTGGTGCACACACACACATGCAAATAAAAATTTTTAAGGCTAGATGTGGTGGCTCATGCCTTCAATCCCAGCACTCGGGAGACAGAGGTAGACAGGTTGCAGTGAGTTTGAGGCCACCCTGAGACTACATAATGAATTTCAGGTCAGCCTGAGTAAGAGTGAGACCCTACCTCGAAAAAACAAAATAATTAATAAAAATTTTAAACATTCTTAGAAAAACCAAGCGAATTAAAATACTTCCATCCTTACTGTCACTAAACCATACATTTAAAGATGTAACCATCTTTATGTGTATAATTTGTAAAAATAATACTAAACCGGGCATAGTGGCACAAACCTTTAATCCCAGTACTAGGAGGCAGATGTGGGAGGATCATCTTGAGTTTAAGGTCAGCCTGGGCTACAATGAATGGGACCTTACCTCAAAAACAAAACAAAAAATAATAACATTAGATTGGCTGGGCTTGGTGAGACATGCCTTTAATCCCCACACTCAGGAGGACTGCATGAGTTCAAGACCAGCCTGGGCTACAAAGTGAGTTCCAGGTCATCCTGGGCTAGAGTGAGACACTACCCCCCCACACACACACCACCAAAAAAAAAGTTTGGGCTGACTTGGCCTCATTCTTTCGATTTCTTTGTTCAAGCAGACCTAGCAAGTCAAATCCCCCACTTTCAGGAAGGCTTTCAGATACCAAAACTACCTGTATAAACATGTCCTTCCCTTCTCCACTTCCCTGTATAACTGCATCAAGACATATGTTCTCGCCGGGCATGGTGGCGCACGCCTTTAATCCCAGCACTCAGCACTCGGGAGGCAGAGGTAGGAGGGTCACTGTGAGTTCAAAGCCAGCCTGGGACTACAGAGTGAGTTCCAGGTCAGCCTGGGCTAGAGCGAGACCCTACCTCAAAAACTAAAAAAAAAAAAAGACATGTTCTCTTTTCTTATTTATTCATCTCAAGGCCAGAAACTGAACTGTGAACTTACACAAAGTGCCTCTCTCCCCTCACAGAGATTCACATGGATGATTCTGGCCCTGGTTTTCAATTTGAAACCTTCTTCCTCTTCCTCTTCCTTATTCAGAACTTCTTTCAGTTCCTATGGGCTCTCTACTGCAGTTATTTATTTTATTATTATTACTATTTTTTTTTTTTGGGTTGTTCGAGGTAAGGTCTTGCTCTAGTCCAGGCTGACCTGGAATTCACTCTGTAGTCTCAGGGTGGCCTTGAACTCATGGTGATCCTCCTACCTCTGCCTCCCGAGTGCTGGGATTAAAGGCGTGCGCCACCACGCCTGGCTACAGCAGTTACTCTCTTGAAGGGGTTAGCCAGTAGACAATGTGTAAATGAATGAGCGTATTCCACTAAAATTCTATTTACAAAGACTAGATGTGGCAGGACTTAATCCATTTGTTTTAGTTTGAGGAAAAAACCCTTTCTTCCATCTCACCCTTGACCTGAAAACCTTTTGCCTTCTAGCCACAGCTTCCTCTCTTCTGTTTTGTTTTTTTTTTTTGTTTTTCTTATTTCTCATATACATCTATAACAGTACCTACTGACTTATATGTATCTTATCTGGTGGAAAGCTAACAAAGGAGGGGGGAAGAGTTAGTTTAAATTTTTAAAAATCATTTTACTTTTTTTTTTTTTTTTTTTGGTTTTTCAGTTTTTTGAGGTAGGGTTTCACTCTAACTCAGGCTGACCTGGAATTCACTGTGTAGTCTCAGGGTGGCCTTGAACTCACGGCAATCCTCCTATCTCTGCCTCCTGAGTGCTGGGATTAAAGGGGTGCACCACTACACCAGCCTGTGTAAAATATCTTGACAAAATTTATGCCTAGGAAATTATCTTCCTAGTCAAATTGATGTATTGACAGAGCTCCTTTCCCTTTCCCGAGACCTTATAAGCAGGCACCTTTAACCGCTGAGCCATCTCTCCAGCCCCTGACCTTGCATATACTGTGGTCTTCTTGCTCTTTCTGCCTTAAGGACCTTCACAGTAAGATGCTACCCAACAGTTCACAATACTGTCATGAACCCCATATTGTGCTACTTTGTGAAAACTTCTGTCCTATATTTTGGACACGAGATAGCTTACTGATTCCTGGAACCTGGGCTAGGCAGTTTCAGCAAGTTACACTTGGGATAATCTAACACCGGTCT
Source organism: Zapus hudsonius (assembly GCA_004024765.1). Taxonomy (NCBI): domain Eukaryota; kingdom Metazoa; phylum Chordata; class Mammalia; order Rodentia; family Dipodidae; genus Zapus; species Zapus hudsonius. The sequence goes on along the minus strand of PVHP010018414.1, from coordinate 1,385 downwards.
TTTTGTTTTCTTCTCCTAGCTTTCCAAATAGAGACTAAGCAATTTGTGATGACTTTGGAAAGCTATGAATGTATATAGTGTTGTTTGTTATCCAATTTGTGTTTCTTTCTTTTCTTTTCTTTTTTTTTTTTTTTTTTTTGATTTTTCGAGGCAGGGTCTCACTCTAGCCCAGGCTGACCTGGAATTCACCATGTAGTCTCAGGGTGGCCTCAAACTCACGGCAATCCTCCTACCTCTGCCTCTTGAGTGCTGGGATTAAAGGCGTGCGCCACCACGCCGGGCTCTTTTCTTTTTTCGAGGTAGGGTCTCACTCTAGCCTAGGCTGACCTGGAATTAAATGTAGTCTCAAGGTGGCCTCAAACTCACAGTGATCCTCCTACCTCTCAATTTGTGTTTCTCACCTCTGGTTTCATATAACTCCCTCCCCTTCCCTGAGTCATTGAAAGTGGTGAAAAGCCAAAGATCAGATAGCCATTGGCAGAGCCTGAATGTGGCATCTGGAAGAATTTGTCCACTCTGTCCTTGTAGATATTTTCCAAAACCACATAAAACTTTAAATAATATAAGCTTCTATTTTTCTATTAACTCTGTTTTTTTTCCAAAATGACTGCATTACTGGGTGTTTTCTTTGTGTGTATGTGTATTGGTGTATATGCAGAGCAGATTTTTACTGATGCTAAGATTCCTATGGGATAGAAATATAGATCAGTGGAAAGCCCTGGAGTTAATCCCTAGTACCCTACAAGAAAGAAAGAAAGAAAGAAAGAAAGAAAGGAAGGAAGGAAGGAAGGAAGGAAGGAAGGAAGGAAGGAAGGAAGGAAGGAAGGAAAGAAAGAAAGAAAGAAAGAAAGAAAGAAAGAAAGAAAGAAAGAAAGAAAGAAAGAAAGAAAGAAAGTAAGTTAGGAGGGAACTCAGTAGTTAAAGCAAAGCCCACTAGCCTGGGGTTTGATTCCCATGTAAAGCCAGGTGCACAAAGTGGCACATGCATCTAGAGTTCATTTACAGTGGCTAGAGGCCCTAGTGTGTAGTGTGCCCATACTCTCCTCTCTCTCGCAAATGAAAAAGAAAGAAAGAAAATAAAGAAAGAAAGGAAAGAAAGAAAGAAAGAAAGAAAGAAAGAAAGAAAGAAAGAAAGAAAGAAAGAAAGAAAGAAGAAAGAAAGAGTGCTCGCTTCGGCAGCACATATACTAATAATTGGAACAATACAGAGAAGATTAGCATGGCCCCTGCGCAAGGATGACACACAAATTCATGAAGCGTTCCATATTTTTAATAAAATTTAAACCCACCCAAAAAAAAGAAAGAAAGAAAGAAAGGGAAAGGAAGGAAGGAAGGAAGGAAGGAAGGAAGGAAGGAAGGAAGGAAGGAAGGAAGGAAGGAGACAA
>PVHP010018413.1:0-34825 GCA_004024765.1 Zapus hudsonius | reverse complement strand
GAGACAGGCATTGACCGTCAATGACCTGCATCTTCAGATTGGGAACAACAAGCAATGTTTGTTATTCACGAATACATATCAATTATTATTATGATTAACCTACATAAGCTCTCATCAGGAGTCTCCAAAATAATCCCCAAAGAAGGACATATTACCATCATTGTCCCAGCTTAAGAATTCAGGAAGGAAAAATCTCAATTCTGTATAGTCAAGGTCCCAGAGTGAATTCAGATCAACCTAAAATGAATTTCTAGGCAGCCTCTTATTCACGGGAGAGTTCCTCTCCTATTTATGGGAGGACGATGTACAGGAGTCTTTACTTATAGAGTAAATACCAATAAAACTAATTCCCCACTAAATAATTAGTCACACCTAATAAAGGCTTCTGTTTTAAAAGTTAAGGAAAGAGATACAGGATGAAATCTATTTTTCAACTCATCAAATATTGCTGTGAGAGTTTGTCATAAAAAGGTAAGATCCAGCTGGGATGGGGAGCTATGCAGAGGAGGAGGAAACGGGGAGGCATATAAAACAAGTAGGAAGTCACACTGCATGGGCCCCTGGGGACCTGCAGAAAGGCACAGAAAAACAGTAATTGTCTTGGCACAGGGGCTGGGATTTGGTGGATAGAAAGGTAACACAGTGTGGTGCCAATAAAATGATTTACTTTCTAGCTGCTCAATCTCCCCCCCCCAAAAAATATATTTTAACTCTTTTTCAATGAATGAAACAGAATAATAATAATAATATGATTCTCCATTTGAGTCTCCACGTGGATTCAAGATCGCTTTGTAATTCTGATGTCATTCTTAACCAAGATGAATAGGGAAGGTATAGGCAGGACTGGCATAAGGGCTCAATCACTAAAGCACTTTCATCACAGGCACAGGGAACAGAATTCAATCCCCAGCACCCACATAAAAAGCTGGGTGTGGTGCCACGTGGTGCTGATCATCCGAGTGTGGGAGGTGGATGGAAGATAGGAGGGTCCCAAGTGCTTGATGGGTGTCTAGCAAATATTATGTAGAGTGAGAAACACTGTCTTGAAAATGAGATGAAGAGAAGTTGACACAAAGATGTGCCTTGTTCTCCTGCTTCCAGGATTCCAGGAGCATGTACACATGTATACACACACACACACACACACACACACACACACACACACACACACACAAATAACTAAATAAAACATGATTTATATCTTGTTAACAAGCTCATGGATTTGGGTAGGTAATAATCTCACCGCTTCTCTAAGTTTTAATTTTTCATCTAAAACTATGTCATGGGATGCTGTGGACACGTGTGTGCATGGGTGTTCCCTTATTCAATAAGCCCTCCTTAGGAAAACAGTGCCACGATTCTCCAAGGTAGCATCAGATGAGTCACACAATTGGCTAAGCGTTTTACTTAGTTCCAGCAACTGAATACTTAGAAACAATTGAAAGTATAGTTTTGATCTTGTGCCTATCCGTGAAAACCCAATTTAAAGACACTTCTAGGAAGCACTTCCATTCCTCCCTGCATCACTTATCTGCTTCTGCTTTCCCCACAAATATTTTTTTATGACTAAGTCCTATGTTAACCAGCTTTGCAAAGGAAGAACTTTTTTGCATGGGCTGATTACAATGTTTATGTGAATGACTTGGAAATTTGGCAGGTCTCTGTCTTGAGACAGGGACTCTTCCTGTTATTACTTCACAGAAATGTGTTTGACTCTCTGATCTTTGTATTAAATAAACACAGTTCCTGTGCTGAATTCTGACAAGTCATAGGCTTGACAGCACTAAATTACCTTTCAAGAGCAACCTGTCTTCTTTATAAAGAAATCTACTCTAATTTCTTAACCGTTGCAGAAAGAGCAAAAATGACATCAAGTGTGACTCATGACTTTCTCTCTCCTCCTCCTGCTTCTTTAAAACCTGATCATGTTCTCAGACATCTTTAACGAGTCTAATGTACCATAATATCCTTAAGCAGAAGGAGATGGAAGGATTAGCCCAATTCTTCACGATATTTCAACCCACCACTGCAAGAATGGGGTACAGGGCTCATCCCTGTAACCTATTAGCATATACTAACCATCACCTACAAATTTATTTCTGTAAAATCAGTTGGTACAAAAGATAATTGGTGACCCACCATGAGTTCTTTTTCTTTTTTTTATTGTCCATAATGAGTAACAACATTGAATGGGCAAACAATGAGTTGCTATCCCCAATTCCCCGCTGCCCTCCCCTCCCCACTCCGCTGTATAACCTCCTCCATGGGTCGTCTGGATCAGTCCTTGTGACAGGGGACCATGGATAGCCTAGTATTCAGCCAGGTTCTCCTGGCCATGCCTCTGGATAATCTCCCCCACCACGGCTCTCACAATCTTTTTCAACTACCACAGTTGCTACTTTGAACTCAGGTCTCTAGGAATGATATGCATTCATAGGACCAACAGTTCAGACAAAGTCTCTCTTCCTTTCATTTCATTACACTCTTGCCCAGAAGTACCAACAGCTGTTCAAGTGGACAGCTGCTTTCCTAGCCCTCGCCATGGGATGGTTTATGAATAAAATCATGAGTTCATCTTCTAGAATTCTGGAATGAGTACAATTGTGTTTCCCAAAGGTAAATGAAGCTACTTCAGAATTCTGTTTTGTGTACCAAACAGGCATCCATTTCCCTTTCTTAAGAGCCCTGTAAGTTACCTGTTCAGAGCTTGGTGTGGTTAATTTGAACTTTGATATACAAGCCTGAGTAGCGTACCTAAAGATCCTGTTTTCAAATTCATACCAATATTGAATCCTTTATTCTGATCTATAATTAACATAATTCTAACATTTAACAGCCAATACTTACTGCACAATTGTCATATACTACAAGCCACACTAACTTAATTAGCAAGCTAAACATGATCCCTAAAATATTGGTAGTTTTCCCTTGTGAGACTTACTGGATCTGAATGGAGAATCCTAAGCATGAAAGCGATGCAGGTGTTTGTACAATAATTCTCAGAAGTACTGGGTTCATTGGCAATGTCAGGAGGCATTTTTGATGGCTAAAACTGGAGCAAAGATATTGAGATATTGGTACCTGTAGTAGTTTGAATGGATGTCTCTCAATCGATTCAAAAGTGTAAAAGTTTTTCTCCAGCTGCCTGGCTGGAGGAGGTATCACCTAGGTCAGATTCTATGCCCCAGCCCAAGAGCGATTCTGGGGTGGATGTAAAATTCCAGCTATACATTTGCAAAGAGCAGCCAGATGTCAAGTCTGGCAGTCCTACTGTTGTTTGGTAGTTAGACTGTGCTTGCTTCAGTTGCTGGGTCTCTCTAGGTTTGGATCTATGGTGAAAGGGGGCCAAGCTTTCATTATTGAACTTCCCCTGGATCTGTTACATTAGTAAATATTTCCTCCCAAAACTGTGCCTAGTTTGGAGATTCATCCCAACAGTGTGTGACTGATTACTAAAACACCTAGTTGTTAGAGGCCAGAGATTACTATTAACCATCATTCCACACACAGGACAGCCCTACTCACACCAAAGAATGCACCATTAACAACATCAAGAATCAGAAAATTTAACTCTCTAAATTATTGGGGTAGGGTAGAGAAGATTTGTTTTTTACAGATCCTCCAAATAATAGTGTTTATTGGCACACACACACACACATACACACACACACACACACACACACACACACACACACACAATCTTATATTAATGATGAAAGGCAGAAGAAGCTTTATGTGGGCAGAGTTAGTTAAATATGGTTGTTTGAAAGTGAAAAACCTCCATACCCATAGGCTCTTGTATTTGAGCCCTTGGACATCAGTTAGGGGCACTGTTTGGGCAACTTGTGGAACCTACAGGAGGTGGGTTCTTGCTTGAAGTGTGCTCCTGGAGACAGGACTTGAGGTGTTAGGGTCCAATAACTTTGCTTGATGTTTTTCCTTAGCTTCTTGGCTCTACTGAAATGGGATATTTCAAACTTCCTCCTGGCCTAGTTTCTTCCCTTCTGTGCTGGACTCTGCCCAACTTAACTCTTTCCTTCCCTGGTTTGTTTCTGGTCAGATATTTGTTCACAGCTGTGAGAAAGTACTTGATGCATTTAGTTATAACCAAGAGTTCTTCTAGCATAAGAACTCTCCTAAAAGGCCTTGCCCACTGCATTTAGGGGCATAGTTGTTACAAAAGAGACATGCCCACCAATGAAGCTTTATAAAGACAATAGCAGCAATGATACTCAATTCCCTGTGTACAACACTTATCCTGAGCTAATCAGTTTTCTGTGAGACTGACACCCTTGCTGCCTGCTGTGCTCTAAGAGAGAAAACTAAGCACTTCTCTAAAGATCTCAAGTGAGCACATTGTTCAACCTGTTTCTATATTAAAGGTGGGGTTATTCATTAGGGACCCCATAGCCTCAGAGCTGTAAGGGGTGGATGCTTGGTTTTCACTCAACATGTTTGCATGCTGTCTTTGTTCTCAACTTCTAAACTGTTCTAAACTTCTAAACTTCCTAAGTCGGCTCTTGAGTTTTCTTTTTTTTTTTTTAATTTTTTATTGTCCATAATTAGTTACATTATTTAGTGGGCAAACAATGAGTTTTCTTCTCAGCTGCACACTCAGTATGTGAGTGTGTGAGCTGAGACAAGCTGTTTCTCTGGGCCTCATTTTTATCATCTGTACATGGGTCTAGCATAGGCGTTTGATGGGAATGGAAGTAAAAGGAATGAAAACACGTGAGGCATTTAAAATTAAAAAAAAAAAGTAGAGTAAGTCAATGTTAGATTTCACTTGGAATAATGAACTTGGTTCTTTCTGTGGCCTGAGTAACTTCGGCCAGCTTGCTGTAGTGGGCTGAGTGTGGATGGTTGTTGAGTTCAAGTAGAGTTGGCTCATGTCATTTTCTCCACAACTGTGATCAAATTAAGAAGCTTTCTGGATCTCATTTTGCTACTTTTAAGTTTGCTACAGGGCAATAAACTTTTGGGAAAAAAACTAAATAATTAATGAGTAATTTTAATTTTGATAATTTGAATAATTTTATTATATATATACATATATATAATAGTGTTTATTAGGATGAAAATTACACACATATATACATATATATATACATAAACACACACATATATATATATATTACAGATTCATTTTTATTATCCTCTCCAATCCTAGCTCCACTTCTGCTGAACCCCTTTTTCTTCCTTACTAGCTCCTCCCTCCTCCAGTTTCATGCATTTTCTTTGTGGAGCCCTGAGTTTAATTAGGGTTGCCTGCATGAACACAGATGAGGGGGTTATTTATTTGAGCATGGAAGCTTACCCGTGGCTATACTCTTAAAATGGCTCTCGTTCCCCTCAGGAAGCATTCATGGCACCTCAGAAAAAGATGACATTTAATTATTAATATTTGATATAAGTATAGACTGGAAATTCATCTTTTAGATTCTGAAATAAAAGGAAATGATTTTTTTGTATTCTAAGCCATTGGGGAATCATAATTTTATATTGCTTTTGCTGCCATCACCTAACGTGTGTGTGTGTGTGTGTGTGTGTGTGTGTGTGTGTGTGTGTGTGTGTGTGTCAGGGTCTGTTTGTGCCACCCACACATTATCAGGAAATTTTCCTACAGAAAAGCAAGAAAAGGCAAACATGTGACATCCCTTATGTACTTGAGTCCACTTGGAAATTCTTTCTTTATGCAATTTAGAAGAGGGGATGGTGTGAGTCGGAGCAAGTGAACAGGGGGGTCTTAGCAAAAGGGAGCACATGGTATGTTTGGCACCTGGGAGTACCTGAGAAATACCTTCCTCTTTGATTGATTGACTTGTTTCTCCCCACTGATCATGTTTACTGTCTGAGATTGTTATGGCCATGTACTATATATTCTCCTTATGTATTTCATATATATACATATATATAATATATATTTCACTCATATATATTTATATACAAATACACACTATGATGAGCTTACTAGGAAAGGAGATATATAATATATAATGAAGACACTATAATGCAGCATTAAAAGGCTGGAAATCACCAAGGGATAGCATTAATGGTAGTGTGACTCAGTGATTGTCAGTGACATCAGGGTAATGAGTGAAGGGTAGTACACAGGCTCACGTCACTCTTGGGTCGTGATCACTAAGAGTCTCTGTGATACAGCAACCATATCTAATGACACCACACGTTTTCTCACAGGGAGTGGATTACTAAGAAGGTTATGGCATAAAATCACCATATGTGATAGTTTAATTAATATTAATATGTACCGGTTTCAATTAAAGACTGTGTTCCTTAATTTGATTTTGAAATGCCATTTCTGCTGCCTTTTTATAAGAGGAGGAAATCCGATTTATTAATTTATTCTCTTTTAATCCACTCAGTTTAGAGAGAAAAAAAAACACTATTAACCAGCTTTAGGATATTTCATGAACTTTAGGATAGCAGTGGTTGCTCTATGCCATGGGTTCTAACTTGGTACCAGTGATATTGATGAGAACAAAGAAGGTGTTTCACTAGATCTCCCAGCTTCCTTTTCTTCACTGATCACCAGATTCTACTTCTGAACCTAGTCAGGAACCATAAAGGACATCAGATTCAAGGGAGTTCCACAGAGATTCCTGTCCTCACAAGATGAGTTGAGTCCATCTGGGCTGGTGGCACACACCTGTAATATTCCTGCTTGGTAGGTAGGCTGAGGCAAGAGGATCCTGAGGTCTAGGCCAATCCCAACTAAGTAGTGAGTTTGTTACACAGTAAGATTCCATTTCAAAATGGTTATGTAAATAGATAAATAATAAGACTTCTTTCAAATTTAAAAACCATAGGATTAATTTTCAGTCTTTCTCAGAGTGTCCAAGAAGAGGAGTGGTACCCATTCTAATCACCATGGAGAGTCCAAGGTCCCTGATGTCCCTCATCACCCAATGTGTTTCTGCCTCACCATCCCCTCCCACAATGCCTTCAAACTCTCCCACTCTGACTTCTGAAATTTTGTGCAGTTATCAGTAAGCGCCTCAGCATGTCAACACCTTTCTCTGAATACCTTTCTCATTTTATGTTTGAGTACAAATGTACAAATAATTCAAAAATTTGCATGCCCTACAAATAATGGGAAGGTTAAAGCATGGTTTGGGGGTGCTTCCCTAAGAATGTGGTAGGGAACTGGAATGTACATTTTCATCATCTTTGGCAGAGATGTTCATAGACAGCTCATGCTGCTGGGATGAACCTTTACCAAGCAAGTTTTATGTGAGGAAGAAGGGATTTATTGAAGCTACAGATCCAGGGGAAAATGGGAAAAGAGGTTGACTCCCTTTCACAGGTCCAAGCAGAGAGAGAAACCAACACCCCATGTACAGACAAACAGCAGGGTACTAACTCCTGGCAGAGCTCAGACTGCTGTCTGCCTACCTTAGGCTGGAATTCCAGATGTGCCTCCAGTAACACCTTAGGGCTGGACCCTAGGATCCTACCAAGGTGACGCCTCCTCCTGTCAGCAAGCTGGAGACAAGTTTATAATAAAATTCCTGAATCTACTGAGGGACATCCATTCAAACCACCACCAGGAGCATTTGGAGACTCTCTCGGAGCCCCTTGAGGACATCAGTTCTCTACATAGCTCTCAAACAAAAACTCTTTTTTGATCCACTTTCTAATAATAATTTAATGTGACTTGCTATTTTCTCTGCTCTTAACAACTTAACTTTTCCTATCTATTTCTTCTTTCTCCAAAGTTGTAAGAAAACAACCAGACAGTGTGTGTGTGTGTGTGTGTGTGTGTGTGTGTGTGTGTGTGTGTGTGTGTTGTACTAGTAGTAATTATTTGATAACCTTCCAAATATCCTCCCTTTCTCAAGGGAAAATGGTAGCCTATTGCTACGTTCTTCCTTTCCATTATACCTTCAAACATTCTTTGTGTCTTTATCATGTGGATAGATGAGTCAAGACTCCATAATTATTTCTGTTATTTCATCTCCCTTATTCTTTCCATACCATAAGATTCCTGATCTCAAACTTTCCTTAACTTTCTCTTCAAAAAAATATCATTTTTATCATAATGCCCAGCTTGTATAGAGTACAGAGCACAGTGACTAGTTATTACTGAACAATAAGTATTGGGGATTATCATTGACAATGTGGCACTAATTTATCATACATTTAGTTTTGCAAACATGAATATATCTTTGGAATATAAAATTAAAATCAGAGCTGGAGAGATGGCTCAGCAGTTAAGGTGCTTGCCTTCGGAGCCTGATGACCTGATGTTGTCAAAGTTCTCATTACTGCACAGGAGGAAACCAACCAAAAGCTGCTTTATTTTCGCTTAGGGACTCAAGGGGAAGCTCCATGATGGCAGAGAAGATGATGGCATGAGCAGAGGGGTGGGCATCACTTCTGCCACAGCACTGCAAACAGCAGCAGGAAGGTGTGCCAAAAGCTGGCAAAGGGATTCTGGCTACAACACCCATAAGCCTGCCCCTAACAACACCACTCCAACAAGGTTCTAAAACCCAAACTGCCATCATCTGGGGATTGACCATTCAGAACACATACTTTTGTGGGGAACACCTGGATTAAGCCAGCACACCTGGGTACTATTTCGCAGTGCCCATGTAAATCCAGATGCACAATGTGGTACATATATCTAGACTTTCTTTGTAGTGGATGGAGACCCTGGCATTCCATTCTCTCTGTCTCTCTTCTATCTTCTGTCTGTCTTTCTGTCTGTCTCTCTCTCTGCTTGAAAATAAATAAATAAATTTAAAATTAAGTTCTTCCTATACTTCTAGTTTTTTAAACAGTTTATGAGTATCTGAGTATGTAATAGCATTATATATCATATTGGCTAACCTGTGAATTCAATTAATTTGATATTCTGTAGCCTAAAAATAAGCTCTACACCTTAATATTTCAGGAGGATTGTTCTGTGGAATACAGCGATGATTGCTTTTCCTGGAACAATTAAATGGTTTCCAAGTCTAGCTATTTCCTTTTCCCTAACTTCAAACAAACAGAGCAAATGAAAACATTTTGGAGGAACAGTTAGACACTAAGACACTAATAAGTAAGCCTGACTTTATGAGGCTGTAAATTCAGGTTTCCCTAACAACCATTAAGAGCACTGTTCATGAAATGGAGTCAAATAATCCAGGAAAGAGCTGAGAACAGGTGCAAAGCTTAGTATAAAAAGCAGTTCCTCATAGATTTCAGGTCAATTCATACATAACACAGGACATGGGGAAAGGAGGGAGTTTAGGGTAATCTACGGTCACAACAATAATAAACAGGTATGAAGAAGAAAATAAAAACAAAATAACAAGGAGAAATCTTCAGGTAAAATGATAACGGCAATAACGAATGGAAACTCCCATTAGTATAGGCAAGAGAAAGATGAGGAGGTAATGATTAGTGGTAATGACCATGGACTTACTAATGGCTTCTCTTTCATCTGTCATCAACGTTAAGGAGCCATAAACAGCTAATTATATTGTTAGATGTCTTGTTAAAAAGCCCTTTTGTATTCCATACTATTCTTTCAGAGAGCAAACACTTTATTGAAGCAAAGGTTATTAGAAAATTCAGATCCCCATGGATAATTGTATAAGGCAGGAGGTTTTATCCTAAGCAACAAATTCTTTTAAAAAAATAAATCGCAAGTTGGCAACATAATAAGGATTAGAACATAATCATATTATAATTTATTGATGTGCTGTAAAAAAAAATTCCTGCAAGGTACAAATGTTTCCTTTAGTCCTAAAATAAAATGGAAAACAGCAGAGTTAAGAAGAAATAGTGCCCATAAAGAGCAACAAGACATTAGAGGAACACAATTTTCAAAAATATTCAAAAAATAACCACCCTAAACATTTCTGCAGAGTAAGAGAAATAGTTATCAGGAAAGGGGAAGGAGTTTGAAGAAATAGTTTTCACAAGAATGACTTTTAAACTTTATGTATTAGTTTTTACCACTGGACACAGACTAAAGAAAGAAAGGGTTTATTCTGGCTTGAAGTCTCAAGGAGACACATGAATGCATGAATGTGAGGCCAGAAGGTATTGGACATTCAGAATCAGGTAAAAAATGGTTCACAGGAAGTAGGTCTGAGCTAGACTGGTCCACCAAGGAAGCCACTTCCTCCAGGAAGGCACAAACTCCTTAAGCTTCCACAACCTTCTGAAACAGCGCCACCATCCTGGAACAAGCTTTCAAACATCTGAGCCTATAAGAAACTTTTGAAACTCAAGTCACTGCAAGAAAAAAAAATTAAAAAAATTTCTGATTCTAGGTGGTATATTTCATTATCATTCAATTCTCTTAAATGCAAGCAACAAGAGATGAGAAAATAGTAAATTGCTATCTTTTTGTGTGTATTCACCTATCACAGCATTGTAGCAGGCCAAACAAAAAGTGAAATATATTGGAGTCTTTGGAACAATGGCTGGTGTAAATTAAGTTGCTCAATGAAAGATTTTCTGGAATGTATCTATTGATATCACCATGAATACTATATGAGTTCAGACTTATCGGGTTAATAAATCAATGTAACTCATTATGGACAATAAAGAAAAGAAATACTGAAATACAAAATTTTAAAAAATGGAAAAAAATAAATGTAGGTGAACGATTCATTAGCAGAGGTAGTTTTCAAAATTAAATACAAAGAGATTTAAGAAAGGACTAGCTTACCAGACACTAAAATTTTCATAATTAGAATGGGAAGAAAATGATGAACAGGTTAACAAAAGAGCAAACTATCCTGTGAGCGGATGCTATCCCGAACATCCATTCTTTTGATTTCTCATAATATTGGATGGGATATAAAATGCATAGACATACACTAGGAATGACTACGCTTACTTGTAAAATAGTTTCACCAACCTGTGCAAATCATGTGCACAGTTTCAGGAAATTTTACTAAAGCATGTAATCATAACCCATATCAATATATAGCAGTGGTCACACCCTAGAAATCCCCTCTCATCTCTTACCTAGTGCTGTGGTTTTTATTTTTTTTTCCACCAAAGTAATTGCCATTTTAACTGTTAGCTCCTAGTTTATTTTTGTGGTTTTTTTTTTCAACTTCATGCAAGTAGGATCTTATGGGCAAGCATGTCTCCTCACTGTTTTGTATACATAACATATTTATTTGTGTGTGTGTGTGTGTGATACTCGTGTGTTTGTGTGTAGGCATGTGTGTGGGCATGTGTGTATGTAAGCCAGAGGTCCACTTCAGATGTTTTCCTCACTCACTCTCCATCTGGTTTGTTTATTATTTATTTATTTATTTATTTATTTATTTATTTATTTATTTATTTATTTATTTATTCAGAGACAGGGTCTCACACTGAACATAAAGCTCACTATTTTGACTAGCATAGCTAGCCAGCAAGCCAACCCTAGAGATCCCTAACTCCATTTCCCAAACACTGGGATTATAGACTCACAACACTATGGCAGGCTTTTGTGTGGGTACTGGGAATCTGAATCCATGTCCTCACACTTAATGCAGCAAAATTACCAACTGAGCCTTCTCACCCCATTTCTTAATTGTAGACCCCCCCATGGGATCATATTCCTCCCATGAAAAGTAAATCTCTAATAGTTAATGTTAACCTGATGCTGAAAAATTATCTCAATGTTCATCTTTCTGAAAATATCTTCATTTCACCTGCAGTTTTGAAAAGAAATGTTCAATATGGAATTATAGGTTAACATTTGGGTGATGTTCTGGCTGCTATATTTGCTGTCAAGAAAACGAAATGTCAACCCTTGTTTTTCCTTTGAAGAAAATGTGTGCTTTTTCTCTGGGTTATTTTAAAAGTGTATCTGTCTTGGATTTTCAACAGGTTTTTTTTTCCTAAAGCCATTTATATTTTAACAAACCCCAATGTGAAATTCATCTTTGTATCTTTCGGTTGATATTGCTTACTGTTTACAGAAATTCATTTTTCACTATTTCTTCAATTATTTCTAGGAATCATTCTTGTTCTCAGTTACTTGGGGCATTAATGAGAAATTATGATGGTAGGAGAAACATTAAAGGTACTGACTTGCAAATCCTGCTGGTCCAGGTTTGGTTTCCCAGTACTCACATAAAATCAGATGTACAAAGTACTACTTGTGTCTGGAGTTTGCAGTGGCAGGAGGTCCTGGTTTGTCCATTCTCATTATCATTCTCTCCTCCTCTCTCCTTCTCTCTCTTGCTCTCCTCTTCTCTCCCTCTCATTCTTCCTCTCCCCCTCTCTCACACACACACAAATAAGTAAAAATTTGGACAATTTCTTTAAAATTATATATATATATATGCATATTCTGTGTCCCACCATATTATATGTCCACGTATGTTTTGTATTTTCTTTGGAGTTTAAATCTGATTTTCCCCTATTTTCTAACAAAATCCTCTTGTTTTCTTCTAAAACATTAAATTCTGTTAAGTTTGAAATTTAAAATCCAGTGCTTTTCCCCATCATTGGAATTTCTATGTTTGTGACTGTATAAGTCATTATTTTATAATGGTTTCTTTTTTTGGTGTGATTATGTGAGTGTGTGTGTGTGCATGTGTGTGCATGTGTGTACATGTGTGTGCATGTGTGTGCATGTGTTTGTATGTGTGCACATGTGTGCATGTGTGTATGTGTGCATGCCTGTGTTTGTATGTGTGTCTATATCTATGTATGTGTGTGTCTGTTTGCATATCTGTATGTGTGTCTATATCTTTGTATTGTGTGTTTCTGTGTATGTGTTTCTGTGTACGTGTCTGTATGTGTCTTGCGTGCCTGTGTGCATGTGTGTGTGTGGTGTGTGTGTGTGTCTGTATGGGTGTGAGCATGCATGTGTGCTTGGTGTGCATGTTTATGTGTGTGTGTGTGTGTGCGTGTGTGCTACGGTTTACATGTGGAAATCAGAGGACCACCTGGGATGGTGATCCCAGCCTTCCACTTTGTTTGAGGCCATCTTTCCTTGTTTACTGCTGCATTCACCAGTCTAGCTGGGCCAAAATCTTCCAGGATTCTCCTATTTCCATCTCCCATTTCACTATAGATGCACAGAAATACAGACATTCTAGCTAATGTGTCTGATTTTGCATGGGTTCTGGGGATTCAAACTCAGGGACTCACACTTGCAAGGTAAGTGCTTTGTTCACTGTGTCAGCTCCTCTGCCTCTATCTTGGGTTTTTAATGTAGAAACTCCAACACTCCAGATCATTTCCCAATCTTTAATTATTTTCTGTTATTTACAGTCCTAATTTAAATCACACCTTATGGTTTTACTTATATCAACTATTAATTATGAGCAGTTACTGAAGATTTATGTGATACTTTCTGTGTAAAAAAAAGTGTCTTGTGGAAGCCTACATGTTAACATTTGTAAGAAGCGGGCTGTTTCCAGAAGCATCCATTTTCCTCATTCATAATTTTGAGGTTGAACTCTCATGCTTATTTATCTAGTGCTATGCACCTGCTAAGAACCTTCTGGACCATTTAACCAAGGAGTGCTATGGCCATCTTGATTTCTCGGCTCTTCCAGAGCACACACCTTTTGCTACAGCCAGCTTCCTTGTTGCTGCAATGAACATCCAACCAGAAGCAGCTTGTGGAGAAAAGAGATTATTGTGGCTTATAAACTCAAGTGGAAAGTCCATGATGGCAGGGAAATCGTGGCATGAGCAGAGGGTGGACATCGCCTCCTGGCCAACTTCAGATGGACAACAGTGAGTTGGATAAGCTTAGATTCCACATACATGTGAGAACATTTGCTGCTGATCTAGAGATACCAAACACTCGTAGATAGCTCTGTACCTACTTGCAGGGTCTTATTTTTGGGACTTTTTTTGTTTGCTTGTTTATTATTTTTTTGTTTCTTTTATTTCAGGGTCCTATTTCTTCTCTTTGCAAACTGGCTTTGACACAGAGGCTTCATTAGCCTTCTTAAAATTCTGCTGACACTTAAGCCTTGCTGTCATCTGATGGTGATGTTTCATTGCAGAAAATTAAATTTCTTGGAAATATTTGCTAACTTAAACCCGACATTCTTTTCTCTTCAAGGTATCAACAGAATTTTATAACATCTTCTAAATTTATCAATTTTATAATAATTAATTATAGTTCCCCAGTACCTCCTTAATTATTAAAATAGTGTAAATGCCACCAAGAGTTTAAAAAAAGAAAAAAAAACAACCTCACATCACTTAAAGATAAATGACATACTTTATGGAAGAAAATATATATTCCAAATAAAAAGCTGCAAGAAAAGAGACACTGATTAGTTTATTAGGTGTATCTTCTTAAGGTTTGAATTATTAATAATATCTGCATATTCATACTAGCTTCTGTTCTCAATCTGTTGTGATATTTTGATATAGATATAAGGAGATAATCTCACCATTGTGTGTATTTGAAAATGGAAAACACAGAATTTTATGAGCCAATCGAGAAAATTGTGATATTTTTGAATAAGAGTCTAATGATGGACAAGTTTCAATTTATTAGAGATTATTGCAACACATATTCTACAACCCTGTTAACTCATGCTTGGTGCCCTGGTATAGCAAATATTGTCTATCTGCATTGTGAATGCATTCTTTATTCTTGCATAACTTAATGGTATTTACAGTTGTCATTTATAAAGTATTGATTCACTGAGATATAGACTTCTTATGATATGGACATATTTCATGCCTAATAATATTATTTGTTAATATTGATGTCAGATTCAGTACATGCCTTAGCTATTTTGCTCCTGCAAGCTCTCAAAAGCTAATGTGTGGCTTCCAAAAATTCCAATTTTCTCAACAACGCTTCGAGTTTATCACTGGCAGAAAATACTGTCAGCGAATTCCTTCAACTGACAGGTTCACTTTGTTCATGTTCGAGAAAATTTCTGCCAGATACCCAGCTCTGAATAACCACAGTTGTCTGTCAGTTTTTCTTTCAAGTAAAAATAGTATTCTGTGAAGTAAAGAGTTGGTTCAGCCTGTGATTCATTGCATAAGCAGAAGATGGTGTATCTCTGAGGGCAGCAGAGATCTTATGAATATAGCCCAGCCTATTATAAAAAATAATTAAAATAGGTATACCATTGATTAAGTATTTAATATAATGAATGCAGTTTACTGCTTCTCTGAGGATGTTATCAAATGAAACTGGCTCTTCTTTAAACTTCATGTGCATATATGGTCATGAAAATACAATAAGTTTTGGTTTAATCTAATACAGCTTCCTTAACATGGGCTGTAGATTAAAGAAATGATACCCCCAGCATGGAAGAAAAAGTGATCATAATTTGCAAATCAAATAACATCTCAGTAAATTTATGAACATATTTTGATGTCTTGGGTCTCCTGAATAGGTCTTCAGGGCGTACAAGAGAATTCAAAATAAATGTTGAAAAACTTTGATAACTTGTTCAGTTCTCAGACAACTTCATGGTGACAGTGGCATCTATATAAGGAACGTGGGACTTAGGGAGGTTGTTAAGAAACTAAGGCCTCCAGGGAATTAGTGATGAACACTGAGGAGTCTCAAAACTCATCAAAGCAGAAATTCAGAGGTTGTAGGGAGCTTAACACTGATGGAGTGTTACACCACATGTTCCAAGGCTCAGGGGCCGTTGTGGAAGAGGGAGTGGAAAGATTGTAATAACAGAGAGTGGAAAGAATTTCCTTAGACACTGTCTCCATCCCCCACTTAAACTGGTACATTTATAACCCACAGTATATACCAACAACCCCACTGAGGAGGGTCCTCAATGGGATGGGGTCAGGGGGAGGGAGTTTATAAAAGTATAACTTGATGAAAATATAACCAATATGAGATATAGTCATAAAATCAAGATCATAATTAACAAAAATAATGCCAATTTTTTAAAGAGAAAAAATAAACTCAAGGTCATGAAAGCAGGACCTAATTTTATGTGAGTGATTCTTGCCCTGTGGTCTGTGGTGTGTCCTCCGGTCTGTCTCATGAGCTCAGGTGAGGAGCTATGAGGGCCATGGCCTTGGACATTCTGGTACTGTGTATGGCATGAGGACATTGAGAGAGAAGAGAAAAAGAAGATGGTTACTGAAATGAAGGAGGGTGTGCAAACATCACTCTCAGTACTCATCCAACAGTCAAAGGAACCTGTCAGTGATGCCATATACTTCATCCAGAGCAATGATGGATGGATTGGGAAGAAGCAAAGTTACTTAGAAGCAGGATCCCAATATGGCCTTTCCTCTTCAGAGAAGAATCAACAACACTCCAAGGAAGAGGGCTGTATCACCTGTTTCTTGGGGTCTGATGTTCCAGGTATCATTTGTAAGTGGGGAAAAGTAGTTTCTACGCGTGTGTGACAGATGATCCTGGACAATGGACAGTTTGTACATATTAGGATCAAATGTAATTTTCAGGAACATAAATATTATAAAAGCACTTTTATGTGGATGTATGAAGTTATGTGTTTGAATATATCATATGTATATATTATATATATGTATATATAATATGACATATTATATATGTCATATGTATATATTATATAGGCGTACTATATGTGTGTGTGTAGCATATATGTGGTCTTTCTTTCTCTGTCTTTCTCTATAGGGTAATTGGAGTTGGTCTTTCAGACATCATATTTTTCTGCTCTTCAACACTTCCTAAGAAAAAAAAAGCACAAAATATTTAGCCTCTAGGAATAGAACTCATAAGGATTTGCAGCTATTTGAAACATATGTTTACTTGGAATAAACAGCTGATAAACCAATTCTCTTAATTATATATAAACTGGCTCATAATTGTATGCCCGACTCATCTTTGGTTAGCTGTAAAGTTGATTTCTGCTTATGGAGGGTATGCCGCAGAATACACTCCTCTTTCTTGTGCTTTTTTTTAAGAGAAAAGTCTCATGACTTAAAAAAACATGTTGAAATTTTCAGTAATCATGTTCTGTCATCTATACATCTACATTTCCATAAGTTATGCATAAGCTCAAAGAAATTATCAATTTACCATTTCATGATATCTTCACCCAAATGTGTCATAACTTTTCAAAAACAGACAGTCAACTCAGGCTTGCACTATACATAGTTTCCAAAGTTTCTTTAAAAAAAAAAAAACGTTCCCTATTTTTCCCCAATATTGAGATTGTTCACATTTGAAACACCAGTTCGGTGTTACAAGTGACCTCTACTATTCCTGGGACCGTTTCCACAGGCTTGCATTCTTCAAACTCTATTTTCACCATAAAATTTTAGTTTAAAACTTACAGCAAGTTGCCACATCTTATAATATCTACCGTCCTTTCACTATGACGACATGACTGATGTTATTTCATGTCGTGTCTTCTTTGGTCTTTATCCACATGTGTCTTCTTTCCCTGGATGGTCATTGCTCTTTGCTTCAATCAGGACCCTTGGGCATGGCATCTTGGCTTTACTTTTCTCTCTAATTCATTTCTCACTTTCTGCTTCTCTGACCTATTCCATGCAAGAACTATCCCATAATACATTTTATTATTATGTCACCCTTTCAACCCATGCTGGTTTTGCCTTCTAAACTCAGCTCTATCTAGTTACTATGGGGGTCTTTTTCATCTCCTGTTTCTTTTCTTCTCTAGAATATTTGTTCTGAGGAGATGGTGGCTCCTACCATTCAGGGGAAGCCATGCCTTTCCCAGACATAGATTCTCAGTTTCGAGTAGATCCTGCACCAAGGCCAAGGCAATCTGATTCTCTCTCCAAGCACTTTGAATTGCTACTGAGACACCTTAGTGGATATGTGATTGTTGACAGAATGCACCATGACTAAACTCATGGTGGCCAAGCTTAACCAAGAATAGACTAAGACAGAAGATGGTGTTCAAAAAATAAGGATGGTAAAGGAACGAAAGGGAGGGAAGGAAAAAGGAAGAAGGAAAATGGAATGAGAAGAGAGGGGAAGGGAAGGGAGAAAGGAAAATCAATTATTTATAGATACACACCGCTGAAAGATGAGAAATATATTCCAGACCTAAGGTGATCTTCCAACCTTTGTTTAAGGCCTTCCAATGTTCTCTTGTATTCCATGATGTGCCATGAATATTGAGACATTTGAGACAATTTCTGTGTCTTGCCAGCATGATCAGCATAAAGAATTGTAGCCTTTAGAATGTGATATCCTATGGGTTCAGGTAGTTTTTCTTTGTGGATGTTTTAATCACAGTGGGCAACATGCTCCCTGCAGAATGAACAGCACAGGGAAGAGAGAAATGCTAGATGTAATGTGAAACTCACAGGCTGGATACAAAAATTAAATATGCAAGATTTAGAGTGAGGAAAACTGAGGTTTCAATTTCTGAACAAACTTTGCTCTAGCTGTGTACCCATAGGATTATGGTCTGATCTCTGTGAACAACCCATGTGTTTACTTATAAAATTTAAAATCAATCTTTATTATAAATAATTATATACATTGTATGAGCAAATTTTATGATGTACCCCCATTTCTCTCCTCTCTCTCCCCTACCTACCTGGGTCCCTCTGTGATGTGCATAATAGGTCTGTCCATAGGGTGGGGGTTATGGACTACATCAGAGGTAGCTAGGTTCCCCTCCCCTTGTGCATTGTTGCTTAAGGGGCATGATGATGGATATTCTCTCTCACCATAGCTTTTACATTCTTTCTGCCCCCTCTTCCTCTGAGTTCCCTGAGTCATGGTGGGTGAGTTTTAAGTCTGCTTTATTGTTGAGATCTTAAGAGTATCTGGACTTCTGCTTTGGGTTGTGTTGGGTATTGTTGATGTCTGTCTTCATTGACCTTTCATGGATTATCAGACTTACTGTGTTCATTGATCTCCTGTTTGTCTCATAACTTTCTCATAGGTTTCATTTGGGCCCTGTGTGATAGGCCAGGGATGGTTCGTTTTCTGCCTTGATCTTCAACATCATCCTATGTCTTGTTGGTGGAATTGGGTTGTCCCTGGCTCTCTTGCTGCCTTCTGAAAAACACAAAGAGAATTTCCATGGGAGAGTGAGATCAGTATAGGTTAAATGAGAAAAAACATTGTTAATTTGGCCACATTGTAATGGGTGTAGCCTCTCTGTAGCTCTCTGGTAGTGGGAAATTCCCCTTGGAAACTGGATTATTGGTCCCCATAGGATTTTGCCATAGATCCTAATTTCAGTTAAGGGTTCCTTGCTACTGAGCAGATAGATCTCTTAGCTGATCAGGAAGCTGTCGATTACCCACCTAGGTTTAGTACCACTCTTGCACAGATAAGCACTTCTTGACTTGCTGGTCTCTTCCATATAGCAGTGTGTTCAGCATTCTCATGGCATCAGTCTGTATTGTATATCAGTGGTCTCTGTTTTCTCCAAATA
The DNA here is from genome assembly GCA_004024765.1 of Zapus hudsonius. Taxonomy (NCBI): domain Eukaryota; kingdom Metazoa; phylum Chordata; class Mammalia; order Rodentia; family Dipodidae; genus Zapus; species Zapus hudsonius. The sequence goes on along the minus strand of PVHP010018413.1, from coordinate 15,485 downwards.
TCATTGTCCAATTTCCCCTGGCAGCTCATGTAACACCTTCCAGCACTAAACATGCTAATATCTGTGAGCTGGTTACCATTCTGGATCCAACAGGGTCTCTTGGTCTTGCATGAGTGCACTCTGTAGTATCTTAAGCAATAGTAGGGTCTTACCTTTGGCCTGGGGCGGATATTCATGAGCTTTGACAAAAGCGTGTCTGTTTTGGGGACCTTGTGGGTCTCCTTGATCAACAGCTCACTGTGGGAAGGACCCAACAACTGGAACAGAGATGCAGGCCTGAGCAATTTTTCTTGGGTTTAGGCTTCCTCCCATTCTATTCATGGCCCCGCTTACCAGGTGGTGCCCACAGCATCCTCAGGAGCTTACTCTATGAAAGTTAGGATTTTGTGGTCTTGATTCATTATTAGTTTAGTTTATTTTATGATTCCCCCTCTCATTTCTGCCCCCAATTCCTTCCATCCCCCTTTACAGTCTCTCAGTTCACTGGCAGGTTTTCTTAATGTTCAGGATTAACCTGGCTAGGAATCACATATGATGGAGAATATGTGGTGTTTGACTCTGTTCTTGTGTGAGGTCGCTAAAAATGATCTGTTCCAAGTCCATCCACTTTTCTTTAAATTTCAATATGTCATTTTTCCTTTCTGCTAAGTTGAATTACATAGTTTATATGTACGACAATTTTGATATCCATTCGCCCAGTGATGGGCATTTAGGTTGATTCCAATCTTTGCTATTATGAATTGAGCTGCTATAAACATGGTTGAGCAAATGCCTCTGTGCTTTGGCAAGGAATCTGAGGGAGGGGGGTAGATGCCCAGTGGATGGATAGCTGGGTCCATTGGTAGCTCTATATTCATCCTATTCAGGCGCCTCCACACTGCTTTCAAAAGTGGTTGTAGAAGTCTTCAATCCCACTAGCAGTGAATTAATATTCCTTTTTCCCCACATCTTTGCCAGCAGTTATTGTCATTGGATTTTTTCTCATTGTTTTGATTCGCATTTCCCTGATGATTAGTGACGTTGAACATTTTCTTCAATGAGTGTAGGGCATTTGTATTTCCTCTTCTGTGAATTTCCTGTTGAGTTCGGTGCCCCATTTTGTGAGAGGGCTGTTTGATTTATTATTATTATTAATATTATTATTTTTAGTTATTTATAGGTTTTAGATATTAGGCCTCTGTCCATATAATTGCTGGCATAGATTGTCTCCCTTTCTGATGGTGGTCTATTGGCCTTGAGTGTGGTGTGTTTGTCTGTACAGAAACTTTTTAGCTTGATGAGATCCCATTGGTTGAGTGACTGTTGTCTACTTTTTGATGCTTTCTTAATTTTTAGGATATGTGAATGATCATACAAAGCAATAAAATAAATCAAAGTTGATTTTCTAAAGACAATTTGAGTATAAATAAACACATTTTTTTTCCCTTACTGATTCGGTCTATTGAAGGGGAATCAGAAATGCAAGGGTGTCTTGTATGTTTCTGTGGATAAGAGCTTAGAGTCATTAGAATGGATAAATGGTATAAATACTCAGAAATAGAATACATATTAATATCAGGGTATTTTTATTGTTAGAAAGAATTAGTAATACATTTGAGGAAAGTCTCTATTTAGGAAATGGTTCTCAAATTACCATGAAATCTGCAAGATTTTAAACATGTTCATCATTGACAGTTGAAGTATTAGTAAATTATCCTGAACAACCAAGTCCTACTTGATAAGAATCCATACATAAAGATTTAATTTCATTTATGTTTGGTAAAATTCTTTCCCACAGAATGGTGATATATTTCCCATCTGTAAACATTTTCTTGCGAAATAGGAACCCTCTCCGTACTTAGCAAATATATTATTGTTACTGTTTGGTCAGGTAAATCTAAAAAAAAAAAAAGACCTGTAGCATGTACTTATTATTGAATGAACAGAAGAGTGAATTAATAGTGAGTGACATGATATCTTCATGACCCTCCAAAAAATTCATTAAGTATATAGATCTGTACCTAATTTATTCATATTTACCAAGCACTGATTCCTTTCTAGAACAAATTCCTCCCTATAAAGTTGATCACAAGTTGTTTTCCCAGAATGGAAATTCTAATCATTTTCATTGTGTGTGGTCAACATACCATTATATACTTATATTTCAGCTATGAAAGTATTCATTAATGTCATATTCTATGGCTAAATTCCTGAAGTTTCATTTATATATATATATATATATATATATATATATATATATATATATATATATATATAGTGTTTGTATGTATATATATATATATATATATACACACACACACATACACTTAAGGTCATAGTTTAAAATGAGTTCAAAGACAGGATCAGTCAGACACAGTCATAAATTTCTAAAACAGGAGGGTAGTCAGTGATGATATATCATAATATCAGTAAATTAAAATGGCTTAAATCTTACATGAGAAAATAATGATGAAAAGTGAACTGTACAAAAAAAGCAACCAAACAAGCAAAAAATATCATGAAATTAAATAGAGTTGGGGGCCAAAATATGGATGGGAATTAAGCTGTTATTTTTAATGGTCTGGAGCCAAAAGAAGCTTTTAGGTTGAGAGATTTATGTCCAGTCATTAAAACCCATGATCATAAATTTGTATGAAAAGGAAAAAAAGCTGAACTTTATTGTGATTAGTTTGAGGATTGAGCTGAACTATAAACTAAATCTCAAGAGGAAAGCATTTTTTTTTTGGTCCAAGAATGTTTCCTTAAAAACTCACAAATTGACCCAGCATTTATGGCAACGTGGGATAGGTTATTTTATCAACCAAGGCCATACAATGATAGGAATTGGGAACTGTGATGTATGTCATGTGGATTCTGGGTTTCCATTCTGACCATCACCTCCTTGGACTGCACCCCCTGGATTTACCAGGCTAGTGTTCTCCATAGAATCCATTTCTGGGCAGCCTATTCTATGCAGTGTTATCTTTACATAATAATCACAGGGATCTTTATAAACCACACCTCACATCTCATCTTCCTCTGCTCAGCTTGTTTCTGGGTAAAATCTGTCTTTCCCCTGGCCTGCTAGGGCTCTGTGATAGGCTACTGTCTTCCTTCTTGGATTCCATCCAGTCCAATCATGGCTTTCTTTGACCATTCAGACACTGTGGCTACTATGGTAGCCCCCAAACATCTGGAGCAAATGTTAGATGAGACCCTCCCATTGGTTGTTTTCTTTATCTGGAATTCTCTTTCCCTTGGAGTATCTTCACAGCTATCTTTTGGACTTTCTTGGAGTTCTTTTGTCCAGGTACCATGTTTTCAAAAATCTCTACCACCTTAAAAATTAAACTGTCTTTACTCTCTCCTCTCAAGCGTTTGCCATTATTTTACTCATTTCTGAAATTATCCCCCTTTAACAGGCTAAATAATTAACAAATTTACTGATTTTTTAACTGTCATTTAGCCCTCATTAGAATAAACTTATTAAAAAAACAACAGGGAATGTGTATGTTCCCTGGTGAATTTCAAGGACTGGAAACAGTACCTGGGGCTGGAGAGATGGCTCAGTGGTTAAGGTGCTTGCCTGCAGAATTTAACAACCCGAGTTTGATTCCCCAGTGCCCACATAAAGCCAGATGCACAAAAGGGGTGCATGCATCTGGAGTTTGCAGTGGTGCACCCAATCTCTCTCTCTCTTATTGCAAATTAATTAATTAATTAATTAATTAAAATAGTGTCTGGTACCAAGTATGCACATAAATACTTGTCCTGTGTTTGAAATGCCCAGCTGAATCCTCACAAGAACCCTACAGAAGTGCCCAGCATTATTGTTTATTGTTTATGATGGGAACTATAATTACATTTCTTACTTTTCCCTAGCTTTGAAACTATTGCCACATAAAATTCTTCATATACCTAACACTATATTTTTAATATAGCGTAGATATTTTATGAGAACTAGATAAGAGCTTAGAGAAACTTTTGAAACATGAAGTAGCATGACTTTTATTTTATTTTTTTCTTACATACATGAACTTCAAATCCTCGGAGCTAATAGGCAACATTTTATTGAAATTTTTGCTTTGAGACTCATCATGCAAAAGTCCTTTTCAAACATTACAATCAATCCCCCATTTCTGTTTACATCTGGACATTCCAGTTCATCGCTTCCACTAAAGACTTCAGTCATTTGCTCCTAATTGGCCATCACAGGCTCTCCATGCCAATTTCGAAGACAAGCTGCCTGAACCTCCTCATTAGAGAGGCAGAAGGCTGGCAATCAATGTCCTCTTCTGCCTCCATTTCTCCCTGGAAGAGAGCTTAGCTTCTCTGTCTACCTAATGGTGTTCTCAGCTCCTAATTGTCTTACATCAAAAGTCACAAAGTACCTGCGTGGTGTTCTCACTGGAAAAAACAAAAACATCCAAGGGGTCACACACGGAGCTTCAGCCCACCCCATCGAGTTCCCCTGATGGAGGTTGCCTGACTCAACAGGGACCCCAGGGAGACGGAGCAGAAGCACTTGGCAGCTTACATCAGTCTCTAAGGAGACACTGGTGCTTCTACACAGAAGACCTGGTTCCTCATTGATGTTTCCCCTCCCTTGCTGGCAGACACTTGTCCTCCTCTTCTGATGACCTTGAAGTCCTTGAGGCTGGAGGGAAGAGCAGAAGGCAAGGACTTCTCATAAGTTGCTACCACAAATGGGGAATCAATGTGTGTGTGTGTGTGTGTGTGTGTGTGTGTGTGTGTGTGTGTGTATCCTACGCAATATATATATATTCAAAGTTTATATATATATTTCAAAGAATATATATATATATTCAAAGTTTAGAATAAGAGATATCTCAGCTATAAATTTAGTATAGAAAATAATTTTTATTCTTTCAGCATAGTGATAAGAGACTAAGTAGTTTTGTGTGTGTGTATCCTATGCAATATATATATATATATATATATATATATATATATTCAAAGTTTAGAATAAGAGATAATATCTCAGCTATAAATTTAGTATAGAAAATAATTTTTATTCATTCAGCATAGTGATAAGAGACTAAGTTGTTGTTGTTGTTGTTGTTGTTATGTGTGTGTGTGTGTGTGTGAATTTAGGAAGAGTCTCACTCTAGCCCAGGCTGACTTAATACTCACTCTGTAACCTCAGACTGGCTTTGAACTCAGGATGGTATTCCTCCCTTAACCTCCTCAGTGCTGGGATGAAGGTGTCAGCCACCACACCCTGTGAAACTCAATGCTTAACTTGGCTCAAATTAATCCTGTTCAGTTTGGTCTTAAACTTCTTATGGAGAACTTCCATGCGTGTATACAACATACCATATCATATCATATCATATCATATCATATCATATCATATCATATCATCATACATATCCCCTCCCACCATCCTTCTGTGTCCCCCCTTCTATTTTACCTCCACAAATTTCTTCTTCTTTCTAACTGGTTTCTGTTCTAGTTTGATGTCATTTTTTCCCTCCCATTATGCAGGTCTTGTGTAGGTAAGTGATGTCAGCCACTGTGAGGTCATGAGTGTCATGGTCACTTTGTGTCTGGAAGAGTGTACTGTAAACACTCCTCCCCTTCCTTTGACTCTGACATTTTTTTCTACCCCACTTCTGCAATGGCCCCTGAGCCTTGGAAGGTATGATAGCAATATCTCAATGTTCAACACTCACTGTCTATTCTTCTAAGTACTTTCATGAGTCTTTTATGAGTCTAAGTACTTTTATAAACACCTTAGTGTTCACGGCCATCTGAAAAAAAATAACCTTCTTTAACAAAAGTAAGAGTAACATTAATATAAGCTTGAACATAAGTACTTAAAAGGTAGTTTGGTGGGCATAATATATCTATTTAGCCAGGTAACACTAATAATATCCCCTTAAATCTCATGATGTCTCCAACCACAGGAGTTTTGATTACATTTTTAGGACCTGAAATAAAATCCCTCTTATGGAGTAGGCTTTAAATCCAATCAGAGAGGAGTTGGTTTCTTCACAACATTCCTGCCAACATTCCACCTGCTGGCCAGTTGTGAAATTTTCAGAGTCCAATGCTGGTCAAGACTGTTGATAACTTTTTGCCCCAAACAGGCTGCATAGCTTTTTTTCCAGCATCTTGACATCTAGTCACCAGAGCAAAAGCTTCAAGCTCAGATCTATCTTGATTTCTTGGTGTCTTGCAGTCCAAGCATGTGGTGTTTTCAGCAATAGTGTCTTACTATCCATATCTTATGGGCAGCCAATATCCTTGGCAATAACCTATAATGTTTTGGGGACACCTCGTGGATCCATGACCAGCAACTCAATGGAAGGTATTCCACCCCTGCCACTGAAATTTTCTTATAATGTTCTAACATAGCATTACCCACCCCCACTGAGAACTCCTGCTCAGTTCTGTTGCTGTGCTCACTCCATTTAAGTAAGTATTTCTTCAATAATTAAGAATAGTGATGGAGCCATATTAGATATCCAATAATAAATGCTTTCTCTAATAATGGGAACATTCATAGTGTCATGACTGAACACTCATTCTGTTAGGAGTATATTTAGTCTTATTTAGCTGCTTAATGTGGTGTGGAAGCTAATTCTTTTCAACCTTTCTACTGAAAGAATTGAGGCTTGATCTCTGATGGATCTGCCCATGGACCCTCCCCTTGAATGAAATGGTCACATTGCTGTTGAGTGCTATTTCTGTAACTTCTTGGTTATGTCTGTATGATCCATAGGTTAAAAAAAAAAAACATTGTGTTTTAGCATTTTGAGTTACAACATACAGTTTTCAATTCGATGTCATCATAGTCATTTCCTATTATGTAACTTCTTGTCTTTAGTTCTTTTGCATATTTATCTCACCTTTATTTTCAATAAACATTCACCATTCCCTCCTATGTGCCAGAGATTACCATAAGGATCCAGGGTTTTGGCTTTGACCATAATTAAAGAAAATTAAAGAAAATTAAAGAAAATGAACAATCTTGCAAGGAGTTTTCAATCTCTACCTCAGAGGTGGTTTTATTTTCACAATGGAGTATATGATGACAAATGCTTTGAAAACAGAAACAAAACTAAATCTGTTTGCTTTCTTAACATAAATTCACAGCACTATCTATCTTGACAGTTCCTCATTGCACTTATTAAACCAAACTGCCCAAGAACTGTAAAACACAGACATCACACACAAAAGTTTAGCCTTCAGTGCACTGTGACATATGTTTACGATACTGAAAATTATCACCTTAAAAACACCTTTCTTCTGGTTACTGCAATGTCTCCAATATTATGTTACTAAAAATACACATTTGTGAATAATGTTAAACTGGATGTCATAACCATCTGGCATATATATATATATATATATATGTGTGTGTGTGTGTGTGTGTGTGTGTGTGTGTGTGTGTGTGTATAGAGAGATGGTTAACCTAGAATTTATCATGTCACTGTAATTACAGTCTTATATTCCTATTATTCCAAGTCTATCCTAGTAGAAAAATAGGTCCATTTTGATAGCAGGATGAAATGGGAAAGCCTAATATGAGTCTGAAAAGCAAATGAGTTGTAAACATTGGATGGAATGGATTTGGGTTTCATGCTCAGCTGAAAAGGTGAGAGTTTTAGGAAGCATGTTTCTGTTGTTTTTCTTCCTTCTAGCCCAAAACTCTTTATATGAATAACAATGCCAGTCCATAAAGCTTTAGTTTTTATGGGACTATATCCAAATTAACACTCTCTATTAAAATTTCCAGAGCTCTCCTTAAAAAAAAAACAAAATCAATAGAATATAAACCTATGCCTGTGTGTGATACTGATAATATGTAGATGACATTAGATGATAGATAGATAGATGATTGATAGATAATAGATAGATGATAAATATGTACATAGATAGATAGATAGATAGATAGATAGATAGATAGATAGATAGATGATAGACAGACAGACAGATAGATGATAGAAGATAGATAGATAGATAGATAGATAGATAGATAGATAGATAGATAGATAGATGTATAGATAGATAAAAGATAAATAATAAATGGGTTGATTGGTAGATAAATAGACACAGGTATATAGGCATAGTTATGAGAGATTTATTAGAGTTATTATTGAAGCTGGCACTTGTAATGATGGAGCTTGAGGAAACCCATGATCTGCTGGTTGTATATTGGTAAGCCAATATTATTCAGGCTGAAAATTAAAATCTGAGACTTGGATAGGAATGGCATACAACTGAGCCTAAATACAGAGGTTTGCCCAAGACTAAAAGCCTGAGAACCAGGTTCTATGATGTTTTGAGGAAGAAGATTAATTTATCTCTTGGCACAGCATAAAGATAAATTCTCCCTCCACCTTCTAAATTACATTTAGATATTTAAAGGATCAGAGGATGCCCGGATAACTCAAGGAAGACTATAGACATTGTTCACTCAGCAACTCAAGTGCTTAACTTTTTCCTGCTTCACCGTGACAGACACACCCAAAAACAATGTCCCCATTCCATTATGGGCACCAATTAGCCTAGTCAAATTGATCCATAATACGAAACACCACATGTCTGATGGCTCTTTAATGGATTCTGTGGGTTGCCCTTGTGAGGGGCACATGTTTGTCATTGGTAAACACATGGCTGTTGTTCCGATGTGGTAGATCAATTAAATGAGCTGGACCTCTAACTGTGATATTGCCAGATACATTCCATCTAATTCAAGGCCTGCTTGGGTGCCAAGAGGGTGTCACTGGTAGTCAGCCTCAAGATTCTTTTGCTCTCTGACTTCCAGGTGTATTCAGCCCTTGGAGGCATCAGCAGGGCCCAGAGTGTGGGAAGAAAATGAGTTCTAATGTCTTTGGTTGTCCCTTGCTGAGCTGGAGTATGTCAATGGTTGCTGTTTTTTTCACCTTCCAAAAGCCATGACTCTGATCAGTTAGAACTATCCTACAGTAATTTCTGAGTGGTTTTCCAGAACCACTCAGACATCTTGCTTCACATTGTTCACCTCCTTTATGTCTCCCTTCACCCTTCTGGATATGTTTTTGAATATTTCATTGTTACATCATCTTCAATGTCCCCATCTCTTTTCTGCCTTAACCGTGACCGACTCATTCTCTACTAGACTACAGTATTCGTCTCCGTTCATTGTCCACGCCCAATAGGAGAAAACATGGTCTGAACAAATGCACTTTTATCTTCTGTCTTTTCTCTCTTTGCTCATTACGATGGATGTGTTTTCTCATTTCTCTTCCACAATAGCGCATGTGTACTTTGGTTCATTTTCCTCCATCTTCTCATGGAATAAGCAGAGGCCAGTGAAATAACCTGGTCTAAATTTACCAAATAGAAGCAGAGAATTGTACACACAAAAATGTCCAAGGCCAAATCCGGTGTATGATGGCTTGCAGAGGAACCCATGGGAGGGATGGAAAAACTCTAATCACAAAGCAGAGAAAATGCAAGGACCAGCGTCAGCAGTGGTGAGACTCTGAAAGGTCTAGAAAGAACAAAGGCTTTGAATTTGTAAGAGAAATGAAGAGTCCCCTGCATGCAGAAAAAAAATGTATTAATGTGCTCGAAGGAAAAAGCAGGAAAGTGCTCAAGTGCCAAGTACTTCTGTAAAAAGCCATCGCTGGGATGAAACATTACCGATTACAAACTGTCCCATTTCTAAAAGGAAAGCCTCAAATTATCCCAGGATAAGAATTTGAGTGGCATCTTCACTTTCCTTCTGTCATTTAAAGAAAAAAAAAAGTCCTCTTGAATTTGCTGTTTTCTCACTCTGCCTGATGGGGAAAAAAAAAAAAAAAAAACTTTTCCTAAAAGAAAATTGAGAGGAAAATAGGATTCTTTTCAATGGTAATTCAAATGGATGTCATTGAATAGTTCTTCTATTTTTAGTCACGTTTCTTAAAAGAAAATACATCTTCCCATAAGAGATACTCTGATGAATTATCAAGGCCATAAAATAAGATAAAGTGATCAGAATATTAATGTGGAGGGAAATTTCTACTTTAGAAGAATCAATCAATTCTATATATTTCCTTTTAAAATGTTTGTTTACAAGTGACCTTCATTATGATATCAATATTCATTTTTTTATTTTTGGAAACCATATTAGTTGCTTTAGAAAACATCTCTCGGGGGGCAAGGGAGATGGTTCAGTGAATAATGCATTTTCCATGCAAGCATGAAGACTAGATTTCAGTTGGCCAGGCAGCCCACCTTTCATCCTAGACTCTGGGAAGTTAAGGCACTTTCTCTCTGGCAAGCTGGCTAACTAGCCCAGCTGTGTCCATGGGGTCTTAGTTCAAGTGAGAGACCTGCTACAGTACAGCAGAAAACAATGGAGAAAGTCATCCAACATTATACACTCAAGTCAAAAACATATTCTCTCTCTCTCTCTCTCTCTCTCTCTCTCTCTCTCTCTCTCTCTCTTTCTCTCTCTCTCTCTCACACACACACAATAAGTATTTTGGATTTTCATTGTTACAGACAAAATCATAGATAAGATTTTATAAGAGACAGAAAAAAATACTTTAAAAATATCTCCTACTTACCAAGGGAAAATGTTTGATACTTTTTAAGTGGTACATGTTAAAGGATTTTATTTTAAATCCCAGCACTTAATGGTTGAAAATTTACATCACTATAGTTGTATTATTAGTAAAAATGATCAATCCTAACTGTATTCTATGTATTGATTATAAGAATTTCTGTTATTTAGCATTACGTTATGCTTTTCTAACTGGATTCTGAAACAAGCCTCTTGGTAAAGTTGAGTAAGCTATGGTTACAATTTGGCATAAAATAATTTAAATCAGCGAGATAAAATGATTTATCACACATCTCGGTGGTAGGGATAGAGTTGGGCCTTAGCAAAGCATAAACACGAGATATTTCTCAGTGTTCTCTTTCGGTAACTATTTCCGGAATGTTTTCAATATTAAATCAGACTCTGTCTCTCTGTCTTTCTCTTTCTCTTTCTCCCTTCAAAGTCTTTATTTCTCTTCTTCATATTTTATTATAATTCCAGTTCTCAATCATAATTCAAACTTCCAGTCCTAATTATACATGAAAAAGGTTACAAAAAGTCCATTTCATTCAGCAAGATCTCACCATACAGTAGTACCGGTGACAGGAACCTTCAGTAAATGAGAAAGGGAGAGAAGAGAGAGAGAGAGAGAGAGAGAGAGAGAGAAAGAGAGAGAGAGAGAGAGAGAGAGAGAGAGAGATTAATGGCGGAAGACTTTTGAAAATATTCATATCTTCATGTTATCCATCCACTAGTGGTTTTTGAATCCAATCAACAATGGTTTACTTTATGTATCCTGTTTCAAATATAATTTAGTGCCTAGGGTTTAAAGTTGTTTGTTTTAAATTACATGAGCTAGAAAGCTATTAAGGACAAAAGTCAGATGAGGTAATCTAAGATTAGAAGCTGGAAAAATTGATAGAAAAATTTTATATGAAATGGGTGAAGGTGAATATATTTATTCCAACTATTATCACCTCAGTAATCTAGGATTAACTTCCTATTCTTTATGTTCCCTAGCTCCTTGAATTTTGAAATTATATGCTTTATAAAATGTTCTGTTTAATATTGGAGGAGGGGATATTTCAAAAGTATCAAAAGTGAAAGAAATGATAAAAAAAATTCACTATTTCTATCACTCTATCAAATGAAGTCGTATTCCCCTCAAACCTTCCAGCCAATGGAACAGCGAATAAAATTCAAGAGTCCATCCAGAATGCCCTTGCTGCAAAGTCTATGAGACGCTTCTAGATGTTGTTTGCAACCAGTTCAATTCTTAACCTGAAACTGTTAAATTTTTAATGAGTTTCTTGCTCTTCATTACAGCTCAGTTGGTAGAGAGCTTGCTTGGCATGAATGAAGACCTTGTTCAAAATGAATGAAGACCTTGACCAAAAGTGAGCAGACTGGAATCCAGAAATACCACTTCAAGGGCTTGTCCAGAATTTCATGTCGGAGATCTTTGCACAAGCTTTACTGCTTAAAAATTCTAACATCTCCTATGGCACTACCCAGGGTCCAAGCTTTTTAAAAATATTTTATTTATTCATTTTCAAGCAGAGAGAGAGAGGGAGAGAGAGAGAGAGAGAGAGAGAGAGAGAGAGAGAGAGAGAGGAATACCAGGGCCACCACCTTGTGGGTCTGGCTTATGTGGGTCCTGGGGAATTGACCTGGGGGCCTTAGGCACTGGAGGCAAGGGCCTGAACCACTGAGCCATCTCTCCAGCCCCAGGGTCCAAACTTTTAACACATGGAATTTGGAAGGCATTCTACATACAGATGATAGTGTTCTCCATACAACATTCTTATAAAAAAGTCACAGGTCGTTTAACAAGTATTTAGCTTGATTAATGAATGAGAAGATTTACATAGCCCTCCTCAATTCTAATGATTCAGATTTTCTGCTATGTGAATTTCTTTCTTTTTTTTCTTTCTTTCCTTCATTCATTCCTTTCCTTCCTTCCTTTTCTTCCTTTCCTTCTTTGGTTGTTTGCTTCATTCCTTCCTTTCCATCATTCCTTTCTTGCTCTTTCTTTCTTTCTTTCTTTCTTCCTTCCTTCCTTCCTTCCTTCCTTCCTTCCTTCTTACTCTTCAGGACTACCCTTTTCTTCTGACCCCAGGCAATTTGTGGTATATCTGTTAGCTTCTTCCTAAGCAATTATTCCTATCTCCATCTCTGCCTCCTTTCCTGCTCAGAGAAGTTTAATTCAATTTATTGTAACATACTTTCCCAGAATACAACTTCTCAGTTACTGCTACTTAGAAATGGGAGATGATAAAGTCTTTTAAAATATATTATTCAAGGCTGAAGAGTTGCCTTACTCTGTAAAGCAATTACCACACAAACATGCGGTTCTCCATTGCATTCCCAGCACCCATGTAAAAGCCAGATATGGTAGTGAATGTCTGTATTTCCAGCACTGGGGTGGCAGAGACAAAAGGATCCCTGAGATTGTTGGCCAGCTAGTCTTGCAGAATTGTTCAGCTCAAGGTACGATGAGAGACCCTGTCTCAAAGGAGAAGGTGAAAAGACATTGAGAAAGATCTCTGATATTGACCTCTGACCTCTGTGCACATAGCACACACATGCACAAAACATATAAACACATATACACATTGACATGCATAACACACACTAAATTATAACTGAAATATTTAGAACAAAAAAAAAACCCTCAATAGGGCTGGAGATATGGCTCAGCGGTTAAGACACTTGTCTCCAGTGCCTGAGGTCCCTGGTTCAATTCCCCAGGACCCACATAGGCCAGATCCACAAGGTGGTGGCCTTGGTGCTCTCTCTCTCTCTCTCTCTCTCTCTCTCTCTCTCTCTCTCTCTCTCTCTCATTATTTATCTCCTGTATCTCCCTGCTTGAAAATGAATAAATAAAATATTTTTTAAAAACCCCCGGGAGGGCAGCGGGGAATTGGCTATAACAACTCATTATTTGCCCACTAAATGTTGTAACTCATTATGGACAATAAATTTTTTAAAAAAGCAAAAAAAATTATAAAAAATAAAAATAAATAAAAATCTGCCAACCCCCCCCCCCAAAAAAAAAACCCCTCAACAATGATGAAGGGTAGAATCGATTTTACTAATTACTTACGGGTATGACAATTATTTTTTTAAAACAGCTTGGCTACAATTTGAAATGTCTTATTTTCACATTTATATCTCTTTTGAACTATTAACACTGCTTTTTGTTGATTGCTTATATTTCTGTATTTGTGAACTTGATAATTTTATAATTGTGTTTTGAATAAGTCATGAGGGATTTAGACATGCTGTGATGATGCAGGAACCTCGGAAAGAGTGTGGCTGAGCACATTCGCATTTGTTTCTCAGTGATGTGAAGCCATTTGGGATCAAGCTACTCTCTTGGGGCCTTTCCCTTGAAACAGGAGCAAGGAACAAGCTGTCCCCAACTTGAAGCTCTCTTACCTGGAATTCACAGCTCCCAGAGTTGCTGTGTCAGGAGAAGACAGGTTCCCCTGCCAGCTTCTCTAAGCCTCATCCTGGGATCACCTTTTCTCCCTCCCACAGGCCATTGGCCAGAACTAGTCACACAGCTCTGTCCTGGAGGAGACCAGCTGGGTTTTTCCTAAGTAGCAATTACTACCCCTGTCACATACACATTCTTTATGGTTACTCGAAGCCTGTTGGCTTCAGATCATGTTGTAAAATTGTCACTCACTGACCTCCTTTGCTATTGGATATTTTTTTAAAATTGCTCCTGTTTGCATTTTTAACTTACTATTTGATTCTGAATTTGCAGAGAGAGCTTTCTCCTCTCAATAGTACTTGAAATACTTGGGAAAAAATAAGAACAGTCATTGTCTTGCTTGTGAAAAAAGACAGAGAGAGAGAGAGAGAGAGAGAGAGAGAGAGAGAGAGAGAGAAAGAGAAAGAAAGAAAGAAAGAAAGAAAGAAAGAAAGAAAGAAAGAAAGAAAGAAAGAAAGAAAGAAAGAAAGAAAAAAAGAAAGAAAGAAAGAAAGAAAGAAGGAAAGAAGGAAGGAAGGAAGGAAGGAAAGAAGAAAGAAGGAAGGAAGGAAGGAAGGGAGAAAAGAAAGAAAGGAAAGAAAAAAGGAAAGAAAAAAGAAAAGAGAACAAACAATCAAAAAGCTTGCCAATATCCATGCAAGTATTTCTTTAAAGGAGCCTTTATGAGGTCAGACCCAAAGAGATACAAGATGGAATTAAAGAAGCTACCACCATCATAGTGATCATGTAGGAATGAGGGGAACATGCAGAGGACAAACGCTATTAGATTCAACTGTTGACTTGAAAGCAGGCTGTCTGAATTGGAAATGAGTCCTACAGGTACTAGCATCTTCTGGAGATTCTAGAAGTTGTCTTACTTTCATCAGGGTTAACGTTTTCGCAGACGATCACTTGGAGTCTGTCTTCGGAAGCAGTGCACCCACACAAGTGAATTAAAATCTAAGCTAAATTCAGCTTTGTTCAGATGTGCCTCCACCTAGAGTCTCTCCTTGTTCCCCATCCTGTATCCCACCCACACCCCCAGGAAGAAAAGAAGACAATATGACTTTATTCCTGCTTGGAAAAAGAGATGGGAGATCTCTGTTTACTTCCTGGACATCTCCACTGACTTAATAATATGAGGTTTTCATTTAATGGGGACCATTTATGAAAACCCTTGCCCCGGCTCTCTGTTCTGTCCCGAGTTAGGCAAGGGATTTGTTCCTTCTTCTGTGAACAAGATCTTCTGAAAATGCCTTCTTCCTTTTCATCTTGCACCCTGACATGTTTCTTCCTGCAGAATTCATTGCACAAGTCAAAATCACGTGCCATGTTTAATGAAAATAATAATCTCATCTTTTTTCCCAATGCATTTATGCTGCCTTTGTAACAGAGTTTTGACCTAGAATTTTAAAAATTAATTTGAATTTTAATTGAACTCTGTTTCTGAAATTGCTCTGCTCTGCCTTATGTAATCTTTTT
>PVHP010018412.1:0-32688 GCA_004024765.1 Zapus hudsonius | reverse complement strand
CCCTGTTGCTTTTTATATCTCAACTCTGCTTTATGTACAATTTCCTTTGAGTTATTTTCCAGCTCATTTATTTGCTCTCACTATGCCCTATTTGCTTTTAAATCCATCTTTTCAGTTATTGTATCTCAAAGATTGTAATCTAATCTTCATTTCCTGTATTTCTATTTGGCACTTTTATTAGTATGCTAAATTACTTTTATAGTTTCCTCCTCTTGGCAGACACTGCAAATTAGTCTTTTCCCCTTTTTCCATAATCTATTTTTATAAACCAGATTCTATAAGTGGTCTGGTGATTGTGATGTAAGAAGTATTGATGGATCGATTAGTGCATTGCTTTTGCTTTTGATCTGTTTACCCAGTTTCCTTTTTCCATAGGAATTGCATCATGTTGTCTTTGAGAACTTTCTAGAGTGTTCTCTGAGTTCTAAGAGGAAGAACCATGTAAGAGGGATGCTTGTTCTCACTTTATCTTCAGGATCTAAGGGTTTAGAGGAAGGGTAGGAGTATCATTTCAGTTTTGGTTTTGGTAGTTTAGGAATTTGGGTCTTTTGTTTGTTTTTCTTTCCTTATTGTTTTAATCACTCAAGTGTAGGAATTTGGTTTCAACTCTGCAGAAAGACCAGATTTCATTTACAACTTCTTAAAGATAGTTTTCCCTCATTATAACACACTTGGAATTAAGACAGCATCTCTAGAAGGTCCTGAGAATTTTTGGATGGAGGTTGGTTCATTATTTTTTAATTAATATCTTTATTATGAATAATTATATATATATTATATGAGCAAATCTTGTGATGGTGCCCCCATGTTCCTCCTCTCTGACCCCAACCCATTGGGGTCCCTCCTCGGTGCACATACTGGATCCATCCATAGGGTAAGGGGTTATAAACTGCACCAGAGGTAGACAGTTTTTGTTTTTCTTCTCCCTTTGTGCGTTGTGGCTGAGGGGGGCAATGTCTCTGGATATTTTCCCCCACCATGGCTCTTATATTCTATCCACCCCCCCTTCCACTCAGTTCCCTGAGTCATGATGGGTGAGTTTTAAGTCTGTTTTATTGTTGAGATCTTAAGTGTCTCTGGACTTCTGCTTTGGGTTGTGTTGGGTATTGTTGGTGTCTATTTCCATTGACCTTTCATGGGTTATCTGACTTGCTATGGTGATTCCTGTTTATCTCATCACTTTCTCATGTTTCATTTAGGCCCTGTGAGATAGGCCAGGGATGGTTCATCTCCTGCCAGGATGTCAGCCATCATCCAATGTCTTGGTGGAATTGGGTTGTCCCTGGCTCTCTCAATGCCTTCTAAAAATACAAACAAAATCTCTGTCAGAGAGTGAGATCAGTATAGGTTAAATGAGACAAACATTGCTAACTTGGCAAGATTCTAATGGGTATAGCCTCTCTGTAGCTCTCTGGTAGTGGAAGTTTCCCTTTGGAGTCCAGGTTCTTGGTTCCCATAGGATTTTGCCATGGATCCCGGTTGCAATTAAGGGGTCCTTGTCACTAAGCAGATCTCTTAGCCAATCAGTAAGCTGTTGGTTACCCGCCTCAGTTTAGTTACACTATTGCGCAGATAAGCACTTCTTGACTTGCTGGTCTCTCCCATATAGCAGTGTGTTCAGCATACTTGTGACCACTGTCTATATTGTATATCAGTGGTCTCTGCTTTCTCTAAATATCATTGACTAATTTCCCCTGGCAGCTCATGTAATGCCTTCTAGCACTACACATGCTACCATCTGGGAGCTGGTTACTACTCTGGATCTAGCAGGATCTTGCCGTGTTGTTTGATGACACTCTTGTAATTTCTTCAGCAATAGTGTCCTACCTTAGGCCTGGAGCAGGTATTCAAGAACTTTGACAGAAGTCTGTCTCACTTTTGGGACCTCGTGGGTCTCTTTGATCAACAGTTCAGTGTGGGAAGGAACCAATGACTGGGACAGGGAGAGGCAGGCCTGAGCTATTTTTCATGGGGTTAGGCTTCCTCTGATTCTATTCATGGCCCCTCTTACCAAGTGGTGCCCACAGCTTCCTCAGGAGCTTACTGTATGAAAGCTAGGATTTTATGGTTGCTTTATTTTTAGCTAACCCTTATATAACTGGGATGGCTCTGAGCCCTACATTCCCTGCTGAGGCTCAACCTCGGAGGCCTTGGTTTCCTTCCCCACAAGCCACCTTCCCCTCTAGGGGAGAGTTCCACTGTTTTTCAGTAGATAAATGCTTCAAAGCATAAAGGATCTCCCAGAGTGGTCCACATTCCTGCTTCCCCTTGATTTTATGCTGACAATTATTTCTACATATCCTCAATTCTTGTAAGAATTAAAAAAATTTAAATCAATTATTTAGTAGCTCCTGGTTGGAGAATATATTCAAGTCATACAGACCACATTACTAGAAAGAATTTCAAAAGCCTTTAAGACAGATATTGGTACATTCTTCTTTACTCTGTATTTTAGAATTATCATGGAAATGAACCTTGTCTTTTCTTCCTTATGCTCAATTAGTAACCTATTGTGAATTGACACTCCAGATGCTTAAATTGGAAATTTATCCTTTAAAGATCTCAAAACTAAAGCTAAAACACATGGTGGACCTCTGCTGCTGCTTTTGACCTGCTGTTCTGAGGCAGCTAATGAGGGTGGTGACTGGAGGAACTGTTACAAAGTGTTGGCAGCTTCTGGTGCCACATGAAGCGGAAACGTAAGGACGGAGCTGGGGATTAGAATTTAGGGAATGCCCAGAAAATTCCAGTGCCCCGAAGAACTGAAGGAGTACCAGAATTCTTGTCTATAAAGTTCAAGAATTCAAATTATACACTACCAGAGGATAAGGTATAGTGGGAGACTTTATTTAAAGGAAAATGGGGAGTTACAGAGATCTCCAGCCACCAGTGTGGAGAGAAGATAAGAGAGGGCTCCCATCATGAGAACGAGAGGTTCATGAGGGAAAAAATCTGGAGCCTTCAATTACTGCAGCTATTAGGTTGGGGTGGAGGGAAGGCCTTACCTTTCTAAGGCCTGTAAGTCCTTCTCCTAAAATGCCATGTGCAGGAATAAGAGGCTGGACTTTGTTTCAGTGACTTTTTAAGACCTCCACAAGGTAAGCCAGAGAGACAGCTGGTTGGTCCATACCTGACCAATCAGTTTTAGCACCTAGGTTTGAACTCTAGCTAGAAACATCTCCCACTCAAGGGGATGGGGGCAAGGTTTGGAATCTATGGAACTTGCCTGAAACTGTCACAGAAACACCTGTGCCAGTGAGAGACAGAGCCATGCCAGCTAAGGAGAGTGGAGTTTAATCATGCTAGAAGACCAAGCTCAGGTCACCCCCAAAAAGCATTGGCCCTGAGCCCTTGGTAACAGGGGGTTTTATATAATTTGCTTACAGAGATATGACTGTGACAGCTTAGGCACGCAAGTTAAACAAGTTACAACACAAAAACACATTAGCTCTAACAAACAGAAGTTTAAACAGGTTTACAATGGGTTCTAAGAGATACAGATAACCCTGTAGAAAATTGAACAAGGGGATGATGGGAAACATTCTCTCTCGTTCCGCTGTAATCTTGTCTAAGACTTTGCTGTGCTTAAAGACCTTGCTGTGTTTACAGTTCTCAAGCAACAATTCTCCTTATCTCTGTTTTAGTAATTTTCCAAATTTCAGTAATATTCTCTTACATCCTCATCACATCTGTCTCTGTCTTTTGGTCATGCCAGGATGTCAGCCATCATCCAATGTCTTGGTGGAATTGGGTTGTCCCTGGCTCTCTCAATGCCTTCTAAAAATACAAACAAAATCTCTGTCAGAGAGTGAGATCAGTATAGGTTAAATGAGACAAACATTGCTAACTTGGCAAGATTCTAATGGGTATAGCCTCTCTGTAGCTCTCTGGTAGTGGAAGTTTCCCTTTGGAGTCCAGGTTCTTGGTTCCCATAGGATTTTGCCATGGATCCCAGTCCATCTTGAAGGCTGGTTCCACATAAGCTGGTCCGTCCTGCCTTATCCTGAATAAGGACAGCACTATTTATTAGGCACAAAGAGAGAACTGTAGTACTCTGGAGTTCTCACTACTAGTAAAGGAAGATGAGCTAAATTAAATTTTATAGTATAAACTAGAACTCAGATCTCTTGCTTTTCATTGAAGAGTCTGCAAGCTACACTGAGAACTTCCTATGTGCTGAGAAAAAAGGCTCTTGTGTCTTCTCTTTGGCTTCTAACTCTGCCTCACAGCTGCAGCCTGGGAGATGCTCCCGGTCCATGTGTGCAGCCAGGAACTATTCTGGAATCTCCTTCCCCATTCTAAGCATGCAAGAGACCTATGTGATGACTTCTGTCTATTTAAGAATAAGAAGTCTGCAATTTATTTTAAAAAAGGCTTTCTTGAAATTTCAGCAATATGAGAAGAAAAGTATAGCCAAGAATAAGTTTAAAATGTCCTAGTCAGTAATGTGCTTGTGCAAGCAAAAATACCTGAGTTCTGAGCCCAAGAACTCATGTGAAAGCTGTAGTGGTCCATGCCTGGCGTTCCAGCACTGGGGAGGCAGAAACAGGAGGATCCCCCAGGCTTTCAATTAATCTGGATTGATGAGTTCCAGAGTAGGTGAGAGACCCTGTCTCAAAAATTACCTGACATGGATCTATGGCCTCCAGATACAAAGCTACACAAGGGTATGTGCACTCATATAGACCCACACACAAATAACACACACACACACACACACACACACACACACACACTACACATAGAAAAAAAGGAATACTTTAAAAAGGATTCCAGAAAAAGCTCAAACTCATCCTATGGAATCACATGTTTTGCCTCTCCACCTCTGTGAGTGGTAGCTTGCCTTTGTTCTTTTCAAAGCCTGCAAAGGCCAGGCCTTCCTTTTGATCCTTCTTTCCACAGTGGATCCCACATTGGCAGGGTGCCTACCTATGAGAGGCACAATTCAATCCCATGGAGGCAGTCAACCATCACCAGTAGGTTCTGGACTGTTTCTAAAAGTCTTAGCAACACCAACACATTCCAGGTTGGATATCATGAACCTGAATCCAGGGAAGCCTGAACAAGCCATCCAGCATTGCCTTTTAGCTCCTGATTTTATTGCCAGTTTTCAAGGTCATCTAGCTCAGCAACATAGTCCCATGAGACTTGCTATGTATCACCTGTCACGTGGAAGGCGCTATGCTACCTAATAATTGCCCAAGTTGTCCTGTAGAAACATGGGAGTACCTCAAATCATTTGCATTACTGCATCTTCCTTTGGGCAACACAAGTGTCTAATGGGTGAGTATGGTCCGTGGATTACTTGGGGGGGTCATTACACTAACACCCCAGTTAATCCATGCAGCTGGGTGCTGTGTGAACAGAGTCTTGGGACAGCGGTGAGCCGACGGGCATAGCCACCCAGGAGACACTTGCAGTGAGGAGCTTGTTTATTAGGTTGTGGAGGGTGTTTTTATTTAGGAGGGAGAAGGAGAGGCAGGGGCACAAGTGGCAAGGGGATTGGAGAGGGCAGGGTGGCCTGTGGATGTTTCATGAAAGGATTGGCAGGGACCAGTAACCTGTCTATGTCTGGTTTGCATAGATAAGTTGGGGGACTGTCTCAGCCCCAGATGGCAGGAGTTACGTGACTTTAGGCTTGTAACAGATGGTGGTGGCTGCAGAGGAGCTGTGACCTTCAAGCTTTCTCATTGCCCGTGCTTGTTAGTACCTTATAGCTGAATTATGTGAACTCCAGCAAACTCAGGCTTTGAAGTATCTGGACTTATTGGGTTTGCTGGGGCCCACCAGGTGGCTCGAGGTTTGGGGAGGGAAGGAGACAGCCGTACTCCTGCCGGTCTCAGGATGAGATAATCAGGGTTTCAGGCCAGGCTCAACTTTCCTTTAACCCTCTGTCTTCCATGCCTCTCATAGGGTTCCACAGGTGAGCTTTTAGACATACAGGCCAAAGCACCCTCAGGTCAGGCTAACACAGCCATTTTCCAAGCATGTGCCCCATGAAGTTTGACCAAACATGCACAGACCACCAACTACTGGACTTTTATTTAATTCTAATCCCTGTCTCCTGCCTCACATCACCCTAACTTTTCTCCCATAAACACCTTTAAGTCCTACTGCCATGGAGGCAGATTGAGATCTCCTCTGCCTCCCTGTTGCAGAGTGCTTTCCTTGGTGCTGTGCAGAAAGAACCCAATGAAAAGCAGTGTGTGGAGGAATGGGTTTACTTTGGCTCACAGACTCCAGGGTAAGCTCCATGATGGCAGGGAAAATGATGGCATGAGCAGAGGGTGAACATCACCTCCTGGCCATCATCAGGTGGACAACAGCAACAGAAGAGTATACCAAACCTTGGCAAGGGGAAGCTGGCTATAACACCCATAAGCCCACCCCCAACAACACACCTCCAACAAGTTTCCTACATCCAAACTGCCATCAGCTGGGGGTCCAGCATTCAGAACCTATTCATTTGTGGGGAACTCCTGGATCAAACCATCACACTCCTTAAGCTTTACTATCTCAGAAATAGACCTTTCTGTTGCAAAACTTATTTTAGCGATTGGCAAACCATGTGGCTGACAGAACAGGCCTGGTTCAGTGGCAGTCTAGGTTGGCAGTGGTTACTGGTGTGTCAAACAGTGGAAGGTAAAGATCATCTTTGATCTATGGCCTCCACATGCACAGGACACATGTGTATGTGCACTCATGTATACACACACACACACACACACACACACACACACACACACACAACACATGCAAAAAATAAGAATCCATTAAAAATAATTCTAGAAAAAGCTGCTTTTCCTAGAGTTCAGGCTCAAACTCATCCTATGGAATCACATGTTTTGCCTCTCCTATGTAAGTGATCAGTTTGCCTTTGTTCTTCAGTTTCTAGGTCTCTTCTGTCTCTTCCCCACACACAAACTATGTGGACAAAAATACATCTCTATGTCCAACAACAACAAGAAGGCAAAACCAAATTTGAGTCTGTCAGGTCTGCAATTCAGTAAAAGGGATTTCCATGTCTAACTAAGCCTTGTTATGAATGCAGTATGGAGAAGTGGGGCTTCATAGTCAGGAAACAGTCCAGGAGGGGGAGAGTCTTGCTAAAAGCAGACAAAAGTCCCTCCTCAGCAACAATGCACAAAGGGAGAAGAAAAAAAGAAAAACTGGCTACCTCTGGTGCAATTCATAACCCCCTATCCTACGGACAGATCCAGTATGCACACCAAGGAAGGACCCCAGTGGGAAGGGGGCAGAGAGGAGGGAAACAGGGACACATTCACAAGAGTTTCTCATACAATGTATATACTTACTCATAATAAAGATATTAATTTTAAAAATAGCAAACAAAAGATGAGCAGACCCTGACCTGGCAGCATCCTTGCTAAGGCTGGGCTCTTTAGGGTAAACCAGAGATGGACCCAATCCAACAGTAGCTCAAAGAAGCTTGGTAGACTTTGGGGGGATTACCTAAGACCTCTGTGTAATAGGAAACTCATGTTTTGTGACACAGATATGTTTGTATATTTGGTCACAATGTAAAATGTTAGTTTTCCATTTTCCGTTGAACAGAGAACACACTGTTTTCACACAACATTCCCAACAGGCACCAGGGCCTCAGGTTGGGAGTCTTCACAGTTCAGAGCTAAGGATCTGGACCACAGCTGCTTTGATGTCTTCATGTCTACAGTTGTCTTTGTATCACATCTGCGTCTCATGCAAATGGTTTTCCTGAAAGAATGACTTCCCCGAAGAGCATAAGTCTCTCCTTCTAGAGAAAAGAGCACTGTTTCTTACATTCAAATAGCTTCTCTACCCTTTTGTTTCCACCTGACAATATTTTAAAGAGTATCTTTTGATGCAGATTATAAGTAGGGGGCCCTACACATACCACTTTACCCTGTCATTTTCATATGTATTTTGATTGGTTCATATCTACACTGCAATAAATATGCCCTTGAAGAAACAACCTATATATGTTTATTTGAATTTCCAATTAAGAAGGGACTTAATGTAATTTTTCATGTGTATCTATGTATGGTATGCATGAGTGTGTATATGTGTGAATGTTTATGTGTGTGTTAGTGCACATGTATGTGCAGGTGAGTGCGCTTGCATGTACGTATTCGGGCTGTGGAGGTCAGAGGTTGTCTTAATCACTCTCCACCTTACTTTTCAAAAGTTGATATTTTTATACTGTGAGAACCGAATGTCTTCATTTTTAAATTCTGGTTGTTATTTTAAAATTGTCTCTGTTTCCCAGAAGTGACCACCTATCTCCTTTACAAATGAATTGTCATTTCCCTGAAATAATCCAAATCTTCTCTCTAGTTGTCATTTCTCTGAAGTGGTTGAAGCCGAGGCAAGGTAGAATGTCCTGTAACCAAGAAATTCCAGTGTCTTCACTGACCCTAAGTACCCCCTAGTCTGTAAGAGAAGTTGCTTCTGACCTTCCTGGCCAGAGCACTTCTCAGGCTTTCCAGAATAAAGCCTGTCTCCACTATCATTGAGGGAGAATGAGAGAAAAAGGAAGCAAGAGAGGGAGAGCATTTTCCTCTTTACCCTCCTAGATTCTCCACTGTAGGGCTCCCTGAAAATTAGATGAATAAATCATTGTAAATTTCATGTTACATCAGACATTTCTAAGGAGATGAAGGTCCAAATAATGGGCAAACCTGAGGGGTATATATGCTTGATGGAGAGCAGAAAGTTCTAGAAAACATGATCGGGCAAGAGAGTATTAACTAGGAGCAAGGAAATGAGGAAACTCAGCCCCCTTGAATTCCTCTCAGCATTCTTCCTCTTTGAAAATGAACATGTCACATAAGCATCTTACAACCTGCTTCAATGGATAATGAGAAGTCAGAGTCTCCTTCCTAGACATGCCATTTGTTAAACTCATATCATATAAAGCTATGATGAAATAAATGTGTTACATAGTCTTCTTGTTAAGTTTCCTTCTGTTGTGAGGGTGTCAGCTATGAACCTTCCTGATGTACAGAAATGAAATACCTCATTTTCTTCTACAACATCAAGCAAGAGAATTTTGACCAGCAACTAATTTAAGATTATTTCTGTAGTGATTACAACTTTTTGAGATTATTTTATAAATTGTAAAATGTTCTCATAAATCAGAGAGACAATAAAAAATTCCTCTGAAACATATTTGGAAGAATTATATGACCTGCTGAAGAGAAATGTGAATCACAGAGTAACAAAATGAGAAAAATGTTGGTTAAGAACATAATTGTCTTAAAAACTACAGAACATGGGCTGGAGAGATGGATAAGTGGTTGAGGTGCTTGCCTGCAAAGCCTAACAACCTGGGTTCGATTCCCCAGTACCTATATAAAGCCAGATACACAAGTGGCACATGCATCTGGAGTTCATTTGCAGAGGCTGGATATTCTGAAGTGCCCATTCTCTCTCTCTCTATTTGTCTCTCTCCCTCGCTCCTGGCTTTGTTACTTCACGTAACTTCACCTGGCACATCTACGTGGCTGAAAAGTGATCAATGAGATGGGGAAAATCAATTGCTCACTTTTGAAACCATCAATAAAGCAGTCAATCGAATCAAACAGGACAGAGGGAAAAACTGTCATTAGTGTTAGGAACTGCTGAGATCTCAGAATCTTGAGAAATTTAGAGATGGTGCTGCTGGGAAGAAATGGAGGGGTCACTGAGAGCTGCCTCTGCCCACTCACTGACACAGGACAAGTGTAGTGGGAAGCCTGTGGAAGTCTCTGAAGAAAAGCCACGTCCCCCAATCCTTTAAAGGGCCCAGTTGTGAGAACTAGCCATTAGACCATTGGGGAATTCAGTGTTTATTTTCTGGCACAGAGGAGCAGTGTGTGAAACTTTTTGGCTTGTTCAGAGGTAAAAACGACCAGAAACAAAACAACTGCATGTTGGGAATCTAAGCCCTTCAGTGCAGGCAGCGGGGTAGGAGACTTGGTTTCAACATCAGAAATCAACTTTGTTTTATTTATTTATTTTTTTATTGAGATAGGTCTCCCTATGTAGCCCAAGCTGGCCTCAAATTTATCCTCCTGCCTCAGCCTCTGGAATACTGGGATGACAGGCAAATGTTAACATACCAGGTTCCAACTCTGAATTACTTAAGCAAAATCCATAAATAATGAGATATTAGGAAACTCATAGAATTTCCAAGAGCGCCCAAGAATCGTGATGATGCCACAGACCATGAGCAGGGCTTGCATCAGGTCTACCTCTGGCTGTGACCCTAGAGAGGCTAATGTGCTTCTGGCAACTGGATGGGGGGTGAACATAGTTGTTGGCTATTTTCTTAAGTAGCAAAAAGTATTTCTCACAACCCTTGGGTTATTGCATTTTGACTAGTGAGCCCTGGCAGTTTTATTTCATTTGCACAAGTCTGTGCGAAGAAGAAAGAATCTAGTATGAGTTCCTGATTGTCATTGCTTAGCCAGCTACCTTTTTTTTATTGTCCATAATGAGTTACATTGTTTAATGGGCCAACAATGAGTTGTTATCCCCAATTCCCCAATGCCCCCCCTCCCCATCCCCAATCAGCTGGATATCCTCCTCTGTGGGCCGTCTGGATCAGTCTTTGTGGTAGGGGACCATGGATAGCCTAGTCTTCAGCCCGGTTCTCATGACCCAAGTGTGTTGTTACTGAGGGTTGGCATGCCTCTGATATTCTCCCACACCATGGCTCTCACAATCTTTCCGCCCCCTCTTCTGCTCAGTTCCCTGAGTCGTGGTGGGTGAGTATTAAGGCTGCTTTAATGTTGTGAGCTTAGGGGTTTTTGTGTCAAGAATCGTTGGTTTCTGTGTTGATTGAATGGCTGTGGCTGTGGGTCCCTTGTTCATCCCGTCATTCTCTGCAGGGTTCCCTATGGATCCTCCATGGTATGACTGTGGTGGCTCATCTCTTGCCAGGATCTCAGCTTTCTGCCTGCGGTTGGTTGGTAAGGTTATTTGGGCCACAGCTCTCTCGCTGTATCCTGAAAAATACAAACACAATCTCCATCAGAGAGTGATATCAGTATATGTTAATAAATATACACCATTCTGGATTACCTAGCTTCTATTTTTAGTAGCCTCCCCGGCAGTCGCTCGCATAGTGCATCTTTTCTTGGGAGCCCAAGAGTATGGGATCCGGTGCATATTGTCCTGAATCCCCAGTTCCAATCAAGGGTTCCCCCTCACTGAGTGGAATATTTGACCGAATTTAATAGCTATTGATTGTCTCCCCCAGGCCCAGGTCCTCCATTGCACAAGTGCTCCTTTCTTGGTTCGCTGTTCTCTCCCAGTAGGAGGTGTGGCCAGCCTACTCATGGCCGCAGACTGTGTTTCATGTCAGTGGTCTGTTTACTCCAGCTGTTGTTGTTCAGCTTCCACTGGCAGCTTGTGTAGTGCCTTCCAGCCCTGTATTAACTGCCATTTGGGGGCTGGTTACCATTCCAAACCTTGAAGGGTCTCTCGATGCTGATTGATGGCATTCTGTGGTTTCTTCAGCAACAGGGTTTTGCCTCAGGCCTGGGGAGGGCAGTCAAGAGCTTTGACAGAATTCTGTCTTTTTTTTTTTTTTTGGAACCTCAAGGGTCACTTTGGTCAACAGCTCAGTGAGGGAAGGAACCAGTGGCTGGGACCTGGGGCTGTCAGACTGCTCACTTATTCACAGACTTAGACATTCTCCCCTACTACTCATGGCCCCTCTTACCAGTTGATGCCAACTACTTACTCTTTAGGTTACAGTATGCTCTTGAGGATTTTGTTTTTGAACCTAATTTGGTTTAGCCTCATGCTTAAGCCATTCCCCTCCCCCCTTCCCTTACCCCTCATTCATAACCTCTCAGTTCTTTCTACTAGTCTGCATAAAGAAAACAGTTATCCTGGTTAAGGACCGCATATGAGGGAGAGTATGTGGCGTTACCTTTTTTGAAAACAAAAGTTTAAGATATATTTATACAGAGCAAGTAGTTAATCAAACAAGTCATGAATGGGAAATCCAGGAAACAAAAAATGAGGAAAACCAATTAAACATACAGGTAATAATGTAAAAAATATAAACATCATGCAGTTATGTGGGAGGCAAATGAAATAATTTTGCATAAAATGCACATAATGTTATGATCAACAAACAGCAATAACTATGACTAAAGGTCCAAATGATGGGAGGAAATTGGTAAGTTGGTGGTGTGAAAGACCAAGTTCAAAGATTTTGTCTGTTCCTTATACATTTCCACAAGGAAATGTTACATGACTGCTGTGAGTGTTATAATTAATGTCTTGACAAGAGCCCCAAAGTGCCCAGAGCACATATATAGAGATCATGTTGCTGACTGGAGAGTTCCTCCTTAGCTATTGTCTTCTAGGAAGAAGGAATTCAGCTGAGAGATGGAGGTGGTATGAAGAACAGAGTATTCTATATATGTAAATAGATAAACAGATTACTGAGGGTGTAATGGCCTTGGGGTGGGGGAAGCGATTGAGTAAAAGAGTGTTAGTCAAAATTTAAGGTGTTATATGAATAAGTCATATGGAAACCTACTTCTTTGGAGCATGGAGCATCCAAAAGCCATAGGTTACTACTAGAAAAATTTCAGTGTCAGGGGTGGGATACCTTCCAGTGAGTAGCTGGCTGGGAAGGTCTCTGATGTCTCCAAAACAATACAGGCCATTGCCAAGACTCTTGGTTGCCCACAAAAACTAGACAGGAAGACCCTATTGCTGAAGACTCCACATGCATGGGCTGCAGGTCACTGAGAAATCAAGCTGGAACTGAGCTGGAAACCTCCTCCCTGTTGACTAGCTGTCAGAAAGCTGAAAAGAGCTATCCTTTCAGGCAGCACTTTGGGAGAGAGGTCATCAATGGTGGTGACTAGCAGTGAGCCCTGCAAGCCCTGAGATTGGTCAGCCAGGCCAAATGTGTCAACTAGTGCAATAGTGGATTGTCTGCTATGGGGGGCACCAAACAGCTCTCTAATTGGACTGGAGGCCTGTCCCATGGGAGGGAATACATTCCTGGTACTCAAAAGCCTATATGGCTGGAGAGGTCATGAGTCCTAGGAAAGTAACACTTGCTATTGTCTGGCTAAATGCCCACCAAAGTACCTTGTAAGTACTTTTAAAACAGTTTGTACTCATATATGAATGCTACTCTCACTTTTGGTTAGAGAAACTTATTTTTTCAGATGGAAATGACCAGTGGGGTGACTCAAAAGTTGCCATAGTGCTGAGAAGAAGTGACAGTGGAGTGTTCAACAATGAGACATCTCTATCACACCGTCCAAGGATCAGGCTCCTTTGCGCAAGAGGTGGCGGAAAGAATGGAAGAGCGGAAGGAAGGGAAGGATGGCTTCCAGTGCAATCTTCTTGATGTGCCTGACACGACCTTCACACGACCTTCATAATAGGAGGAAAGATGATGACATCAAAATAGAAGAGAGACTAATTGGAAGGGGCTATTCCACGGAGGGCGGATTTGAGAGGGGGGATTGAGAATGGAGGGAGAGAATATCATGGTTTTATTGTCTATACCTATGGGAGCTGGCAATAAAAGTTAAAAAAAGAATAGGTTTATTTAGCAAAGCAAAATGACATGTGATTGGCTGACCTAGAGATAAACAGAAGCCCACTATGTAGGGGACTGTGTTTATGGACTTCAATATTTTAGTTTCAGCAGTTTCTTCCTCTCGGTGATGTCACTTGGCAGGTCTAGTCCCTAGGGTGCCACCCCTTGCTTTTTCCATCTAAACTGTACCACAAATGTTCAACCCATGAGCACCTAAATGAGACTCATTGTGAGGAGGAGGAGACCAAAGGCTAAGAGTGTGATGGCATATGTCTGACCATGGGGTCAGCTTGAGGGCACAGCTATGTAATTGAATATAATTTATAGATTTGAAACTAGTCCCACCCAAACTCCAACAGCATTCTTCACAGAACTAGAAAAAAAATTCTAAAGTTCAAATGCAAGTATAAAGGTCCTAGAATATCCAAAACCATGCTAAGCAGAAAGAGCAATGCTGGGGTATCACCATAATAAATTTCAAATTATATTACAGAGCCATAGTAAGAAAAACAGAACAAAACAGACACACAGAACAACTTAACCAAATAGAAGCCTTAAACACACACAGAGAAAGAGAGAGAGAGAGAGAGAGAGAGAGCTTCATACTCTGTCAGTGTAGCAATCAAACACAACGATGGAATGAAAACGCTTTGAGGCATTTAAATTCTGGAAGAAATAAAGGGAGAAAATGGAAAGAGAGAGAAGGGGAAGGGAAGGATTAAATTCTCAGTCTTTGGTAGAGGAGGTGGTACAGGCTGTGCACAGCATTAACCATTTCCAAAGAAATCTCAGAAACAGAGAAGATACTGCAGAACACAGCAAGAGAAGTGATGGGTCTGCATTATGGTGCAAGAACACAGTCCCGAGGGAGCAAGAGAAAGGATGGCTTTAAGATGGAGGCCTTTATTGGGATAGAGTAAAGGATAAAAAAGGACAGAGGAATAAGGGAAGGAGAGGAAGAAAGAATGTTTACCTCCATAGCTTAACTATCAGGACCAACAGCAGACCTTCTCAGCTGTTCCTGTCCCCCCCACACACACCCCAGGAAGACAAGGTGGAAGACTAACAAATCATGTCACTATTTGCTTTAGGAAATTCCTGGACCCCAGTTGGTCTGTGAAAATAATTTTTCACTTTGGCAAATAGTCTTCCATTAAAACAAGAAAGCATAGAGCTGCTCATTTATCAACCAGCACTGTATCGACCAAGACCCACGTTAAGATTCCTCTGATTCAGACGGTTTCTTTTTCCACTTGCATCGCCCAATCCTAGTGAATTCTCAGTGCTAGAGCACTTGATAGTGAATTCTAAAGCACGATGTGTGCTGCTTTGGTGTCAATTTGACTGGATTTGATTAGTGAAGCCACGTTTGTGCTTCCAGAGACAATTAGAATAGAGGCCTCTGATGCCTCATTAGACTCATCTTTGGTAGATTCATGATATGATGGCCTTATTGGGAGGTGAAAGGTAAGAGGTAGGGTCTTGTTGCAGAAAGTAGGTCCTTGGGGTGTGTCCTTAGGAGCTATATTTTGTGCTGGTCTTCCCTGTATTTCTCTTCTTCACCTAGGTCCCCTGTTCCACTAGGCCCTGCTCAATTGGATGGACCCATGAAGACGTGAGAGAAATGAATCATTCCTCCTTTACAGACAGAGGTGGGGAGAAAAATAGACCTATAACCACAGTCAATAAGTCATCCCAGGATAAGCCATTGAGACAGACACCAATGAATTCCAACACAACTTAAAATAGAAGCACAGACTCTTTTTAAAAAATATTTTATTTATTCATTTTCAAGCAGAGATAGAGAGAGAGAGAGAGAGAGAGAGAGAGAGAGAGAGAGAGAGAGAGAGAAAGAGAGCGCACCAGGGCCACCACCTTGTGGGTCTGGCTTATGTGGGTCCTGGGGAATTGAACCCAGGGCCTTAGGCACTGGAGGCGAGTGCCTTAACCGCTGAGCCATCTCTCCAGCCCAGAAGCACAGACTATTAAGGTCACAACAACAATAATGAAACAGACTTAAAACTCACCCTCCATGACTCAGGGAACTGAGAGGAAGAGGGGGCCGAAAGATTGTAAGAGCCATGGTGGGGGAAATTACCCAGAGACATTACCCCAGATTAGCTACAGCTCATAAAGGGGGGGCAGCCTGGTTGCCTCCTGCGCTATCCATAACCCATTGCCACATGGACTGATCAAGTGCGCTCACCAAGGAGGAAACCCAGGGGACTGAGGACAGGGGGGAGGGAAATGGGAATAGAAGCACAATATTTACTCAACCAATGTATCTAATTTTGAGCACTAAAGATAAAATAAAGAAAAAAAGGAAAGCTGACTGCAACAGATCTTATTCCCAGTGTCAACAGGCTTGTGGAACTCTCCCTGTATCTCCTCGGTTCCCCTCCCTGACACCATTTGATCTTTCCACCCTGTGTTCTGTCCCTCTGAGTCCATATCAACTCTCTTAAGACCTCCCCCTCCTCCTCTTCCCAGGACTCTGCTTCAAACCCTTATTCCAACCTGTGTAAAAACTTAAAAATTCAAACCTAGAATATGCACATTAGAGACAACACGTCACATCTATCTTTCTGAGTCTGAGTCACCTCACTTAGCATTGTGTTTTTAAGGTCTATCCATTTTCTTCCCAATTTCATTTTTTTCGGATGAATAAAAACTCCACTGTATTTATGTAACACATTTTCATTATCCGTTCCTCAGATAATGGGTACCTAGGCTGACCCCATTATCTAGCTCTGGTAAATAGAGCAGCGATCAGCACAGATGTGCAAGTATCTCTGTAGTATAGTCATTAGTGGAGAGTCCTCGCATGCCCAAGAATTGTACAGCTGGCTTATATGCAAGATTTATCTCTCTGTACTGATTTCTACAATGGCTGCACAAGTTACCACTTCAACTAAGAGTGAATAAGGGTTTCTTTTCCTTATAACCTCACCAGTATTTGATCACCCATTTGATATCTACCTGTGTGTATACATGTATATATATACATATACATACATATATGTATGTATATATATATATATATATATATATATATATATATAGGTTTTATTGGCTTTTCGAGATAGGGTCTCACTCTAGCCCAGGCTGACATGGAATTCACTATGTAGTCTCAAGGTGGCCTCAAAATCATGGCAATCCTCCTACTTCTGCCTCTTGAGTGCTGGGACTAAAGGCGTGTGCCGGCACGCCTGGCCCATTTGATATTTTGATGATTGACATTTTGACTGGGGTAAGATGGGATCTCAGAGTAGTTTTCATTTTTATTTCCCTGATGGCTAAAGATGCTGAGCATATTTTTAAATGTTTATTGGCCCCTTGTATCTCTTCTTTTGAGAACTCCCTGTTCAGTTCTATGGCCCATTTTTTATTGTGTTGTTTGATTTTTTATTACTCAGCTTTCTGTGTGTTTTTTTTTTACATTTTAGATATTAATCCTCTCGGGAAAATCTTCAATTCTATAGGTTGCCTTTTTTAACTTGCTTGACAATTTCCTTGGCTGTATATGTACAATAGCTTTTAAATTTCATTTTTCCCACTTATTAATTATCATATTTCCTGGATGTCCTATTTAGAAATTCCTTCCATATGTCTATACCTTAAAGTGTTTTCTCTACTTTTTCAACTCATTTCACTGTTTTAGAGTGAGTTCATCAATTCATTAGGAGTTAGTTTTTTTGTGTAAAGTGAGAGATGATTGCCTACATATACTCTTAGATATCCAGCTTTCCCAGAAATATTTGTTGAAAATGCTGTCTTTTTCTCCAGTGTGTGTTTTTGTTCACTTTGTCCAAAATCAGGTGGCTGTAGTTGCATGGTCTTAAATTTGCATCTTATATTCCATCAAGTAATCTGTGTCTGTTTTGTGCCAGTACCATGTTGTTTTTGTTACTGTGGCTCTGTAGTATAGCTTGAAATCAGGTCCAATGATGCCTTCAGCAGTATTCTTTTTCCTAAGAATATCTTTGGCTATCCAATGGTCTTTTGTGCTTCCACATGAATTTTAAGATTTTTTTTCCTATTTCTGTGATGAATGGTACTGGAATTTTGATTGGGATGGCACTGAGTCCACATATTACTTTTAGTAAATGGCTATTTTCATGATATTAATTCTCCTAACCCATGAGCATGGGGGATCATACTATCTTCTCATGACTTCCTCAATTTCTTTCTTCAATGAGTCCACATATTACTTTTAGTAAATGGCTATTTTCATGATATTAATTCTCCTAACCCATGAGCATGGGGGATCATACTATCTTCTCATGACTTCTTCAATTTCTTTCTTCAATGTTTTAAAGTTTTAATTGTAGAGTCTGTCATGGTTTGATCCAGGTGCCCCCACCAACAAATGAATGTGTTCTGAGTGATGGATCCTCAGCTGATGGCAGTTCGGGAATTAGAACTTCATTAGAGCTGTGTTGTCGGGGGTGGGCTTATGGGGTTATAAGCCAGCTTCCCCTTGGCAGAGTTTGGCACACCTTCCTGCCGCTGTTTGCAGTGCTGTGGCGGAGGTGATGTCCACCCCTCTGCTCATGCCATCATTTTCCTGCCAGGAAGGAGTCTCCCCTTGAGTCCGTAAGCCAAATAAACCCATTCCTCCACAAGCCGCTTTTGCTTGGGTTCTTTCTGCGCAGCAACTAGAAAGCTGACTACAACAAGCCCTATCACTTCCTTGGTTAGTGATATTCTAAGACATTTAATGTGTTGTGTGACTATTATGAATGGGACTATTGCCCTGATTTCTTTGCCAGTATGTTTGTCATTGGTAAATAATAAGCCTACTGAGATTTTAGTGTTAATTTGGTATCCTACAATTTTGCTGAAAGAGTTTATCAGCTCTAAGAGTTTTATCATCATGACTTTTGGGTCCTTTATATGTAGAATCATATCATCTGCAAATAAGAATAGTTCGATTTATTCCTTCCCTATTTGCATCTCTTTTCTTTCTTTCTTTCTCTTTGATCACTCTAGCTAAGACACCACACAGTGTATTAAATAGCACTGGAGAGGGTAGACACCCCTGTCTGGTTCCAGATCTTAGTGGAAATGTTTCAAGTTTCCCTCCACTTAGTATGTATAGCATGTGCTAGAGGTTTGTTACAAATATACTTTACTATGTGTCATCTCTCCCTAGTCTCTCCAAAGTTTTTATCATGAAGGGATATTCAATTTATCAATTGGCATATATTGAGATGATTGTTTTCTATACTTGAGATTATTTATCTGAGGTGTTAGGTTTATTAATTAATTTATTTTGAACCTTCCCCACATCCCTGGAATAAAAACTACTTGTTCAAGGTAGATGATGTTTTTAAAATGTTCTCAAATTCAATTTGCAAATATTTTATTAAGATATTTTGCATCCATGTTCATTAGGGATATTGATCAACAGTTTTATTTTTGTAGTGCCTCTCTGGTTTTACTATTAGTATAGTTCTGGCTTCATCTAAAGAATTAGAGGGCATTCCTTCCATTTCATTTTTATGAAATAACTTGAGAAGCAGTGGATAGAAAATTGAATTGTAGTCTTGTAGAATGCTTCAGGCTACCCATCTGAGACCTGTGTTTTGGCTGGGAGATATTAATTACTGATTCAATATCATTGCTTATTAGATATTTATTTAAGTTATTTATTTTATCTTAGTTTAACTTTGGAAGTTCACATGTGTTCACAATCCATTTCTTTTAGGTTTTCCAGTTTGGTGGGATATAGCTTTTTGAAATATGGCCTTATGATTTCTTCAATTTCATTGATACCTGTTGTAATTTC
Source organism: Zapus hudsonius (assembly GCA_004024765.1). Classification (NCBI taxonomy): domain Eukaryota; kingdom Metazoa; phylum Chordata; class Mammalia; order Rodentia; family Dipodidae; genus Zapus; species Zapus hudsonius. The sequence continues at coordinate 13,336 of PVHP010018412.1, read as the reverse complement.
TTCCTTGTCATCTCTAATCGTATAAATTATGTTTTTTTCTCTCTTTGTTAATGTGGCTAATGGTTAGTCAATCTTGTTTGGCTCTATGAAGAACCAACACTTTGTTCTATCAATTCTTTAATTGTTTTCTGCATTTCTATTTCTTTGGTTTCTGCCATTTTTTTTTTGAATTAGGGTCTCACTCTGGCCCAGGCTGACCTGGATCTCACTCTGTAGTTTCAGGCTGGACTCAAACTCACAGTGATCCTCTTACCTCTGCCTCCCAAGTGCTGGGATTAAAAGGCATGTGCACCACACCAGCTTTTGCCAGGATTTTGATTAGTTTTTTTTTCCCTGTCTGGTGCTTTTGGGATCAGTTTGTTTTTGTTTTTCTTAAGGCTTCAGGTACATCATTAAGTAATGAATTTGAGATCTCTCAATTTTTGGACTGAAGGCATTTATATTTATCAACTTCCCTCTTAAGACTGTGTTCATTGTATTCCTTAGGTTTCCGTATGCTGTGTTTTCATTCTCATTCAGTTATAGGAATTTAAAAAATTTCCTTTTTGATTTGTTCAACCACTCATTCATCATTCAATATTGTGTTGTTCGATCTTGAGGAATTTGTATGCTTTCTGTTGTTTTTCTTGTTAATTTCTAACTTTATTGCAATGTGGTCAGATATAACACAAGGGCTTATTTCAGTTTTCCTAAATTTGTTGAGATTTGATTTTTGTCCTACTATGTGATCTATTTTAGAGAAAGTTCCATGGGCTGCTGTGGAGGATGTGTATTCTGTAGTGCTTCTACAGAATGATCTGTAAATGTCTGTAAGGTCCATTTGATTTATGATGTCATTTACCTTCATTGTTTCTGTTTATATTTGTCTAGATGACCTGTCAATTGGTGATAATGGGTCATTGAATCACACACTATTATGTTGTTGGGATTTATCGTTCCCTCTGTATCTACTAGATTTTATTTTATAAGTTTGGCTGCACCAAGGTTTGTTGCTTATAAGTTCACAACTGTAATGTCCTCTTGGTGAATTATTTGATTAATAATAAATAATAAAGATCTTCTTTAACTCTTTAGATAAATTTGTTCTTGAAGCCTATTTTGTCAGATATTAAAATAGCCCTATCTGCTTATTTCTAAGTTCCATTTACTTGGAATATATATTTCTTATCCTTTCACCCTAAAGTGGTTTAACTTCTTTTCATTTCATTTAATTGGTTGTTTATATTCTCTTGGAGTTGACTTAGATGGTATTTTAATGTTCTTTTGAATTTCACCAGGTGTCTATTGAGTTCTTTCAGTTGTTTGTGTTTCTTAGATTTCACTTAGGAGTTTATTTATGTCTTCTTTAAATTCAACCTATGTTTATCAGAATTGTGCTTTTGAATTCTTTGCCTGGAATTTCCTCAGAGTAGCTCTCACAAGTGGCCTTTAATATGGGGCTGGACATTCTTGGTGGGGATATGTTTCTGTGTTGTGTGAGTGTGTGTGGGGGAGGGGTGTTACTTCTTTTTTCTTGAGATTTTCTCATATAGACATATTCCATTGGACTTGATGAGAATTCTGGGGCTTGCACAGGGTAGCAGCAGGTGGGAGAGACAGATGGACAGGTGGTGCTTGGGGAGGACACCAGGGAACTAGGAACTTACCTGCAGCGGCAACTCCCCTCGGCACCCTGAAAGGCACTTCGACAGGGGAGGACCTGGAGAATTAAGAGCTCACTGCTTCACCCCTAGCAGTGCCATGGTTTGGCTGGGGACCCTGACAGACATGCTGGCAGAGTGGGAGAGAACCTTAAGAATGCATGATCTCAATGCCTTAGTTGGATTAGTAGTAAATGTTATTAAGGTTGCTCTTTCTCTTTCTTTCTCTTTCCCTCACCCCCATCTCCATCCCCCTCCACCTCGTCCTTCTCTCTTGAAAGATGCTTGGAAGTATATTCCCCAAATTTTACAATATTTATTTCTGAGGAGTGTGTTTACATACATTTTTCCTAAGTAAAATTTTTTAATGAAAACATACACATTTTCAAAATAAAAGTAATAACTATTGTTATATTTAAAACACCAAAAATTGGACTCACGCTTCATCAGTTAGGACAAAGGAGAATTCCTCCCTACATACAATAAACTACATTAGTCCTGGACTACAGTACTGTCTCTGATTCATACAAGGCATGGTTTATGCAAGACAGTGGTCTTGACTGAATCTCTACCACACTTCACTAGAGTGAGCCATCCAATGATGTCATGATTTGGGCTTTAGCCGGAAGCAGCAAGAGAATATCCCCTCCCTCCTGTGCTGTAGAACCATAAATAACACTGATATTTTAACACCACAGAGTTCATGCATCAAGTCATCTGAAAAAAAATGTGAATAAAACCTCCAGGATCATGTGAATAAAACCTCCAGGATCCCAAGAAACTGCTTGAAGTCCGACTGACCACTAATCCTGGCAGGCAGTGCTAATGGAACCATAATAATCACTTTATGAAAGGCTTCCAAGCTCTCACCATTTTTTAAAAATCTACAAACGCTTCTGCCCCTGTTCAGTAATTACATATATTCCACAGTTGAGAGCAAACTGCCCAGCTTCTGCAGAATTCTGATGCTGCATTTATGAGACACCAGAGCCTCCTTAGAAGAAACAAATGAGAGACCTTAGGGTCATGTGTTCACAGGCAACACTTTCTCCAGGTGAAATAGCTTGTAATTTCCACTTGGTACTAAATATGATCAATGAAACATTTCTGTGAGATTGATTTAACACAGCATCTGGGGAAATTCTCCCTCTCAACAGGTCATCCTGTCCTGGCTGCCAACAGGAGGTGATGGATGACTGCTCTCACCCGGGACTTACTGCAGGTGACAACGCAAATGACACCAAGCTTTCACTGGACATGGAAAGAGGATGCGAGGAGCGAAAGATGCTCAGAATTGTTTCATCAGGGTCTCGGTGGGTGAGCTGAGGACATGGATCAGCCAGTAAAGCGCTTACCACACAAGCAAGAAGACCTGACTTCAGATCCTCAGCACCATGTTAAAGCCCGCAGTGCTGGAAATCCCTTCACTGGGGAGGCAGAGACAGGACCCCTGGGCTCTGTGGGAAGCTTGCCCAGTCACAACCATGAGCTCCAAGATCAACGTGAGACCCTGTCACTAAGAATATGGTGGAGGGCAATGGAGGAGAAACCTGACATCCACCTCTGGTCTCCACACAAACACACCCATGTACATGCACAAACACGTGTTCAACCACACACTAGGCTACCTGCATGCATACAAACACACACGCAGACATTCAGGTGTCCCCCATACACTTATGTGTTCTGAATGCTTGATCCACAGCTGATGGCAGTTTTGGAATTGGAACGTTGTTGGAGCTGTGTTGTTTGGGGGAGGGTTATGGGAATTATAGCCAGCTTCCCCTTGCCATTATTGGGCATACACTCTCCTGTTGTTGTGATCCACCTGATGTTGGCCAGGAGGTGGTGCCCCGCCTCTCCTCCTCCATCGTTTTCCCTGCCATCATGGAGCTTCCCCTCAAGTCTGCAAGGAAAAATAGACCCCTTTCATCCCACAAGCTGCTTTTGCTTGGGTTCTTTGTGTCAGCAGCTAGAAGCTAACGGTGACAGGTATTTATTACCTATTATTTATTATTATGTATTAAATCTATATTCTCAACCTGAAGCAAAACTGTTGTAACATAATTGAATGTGAAGCACACTGTTCCACACTGCTTAAGAATATAAACTTTAGTGGGCTCAGGGATTATCATGTCTAAGAGTCATGGGATCAAAACCCAGCTACCTCCTTAAACTTTCCATAATCCAAAATTTACAAAATTCAAGTCCTTCCTCCCCAATCTACTATCACTCAGCCCAGGGCAAGTTACTTTGTGTTCTACTTTCTTTAACTAGGAAATACAGAAAATAATGTCACATAGGGTTCATTAGTCTAATTTTGTAAGTTTTATTTCTATGACTATTGTACTGAAATGGGTCTCTATGAGAGCAATAGAGCTCATGGGTGCACTTAATTCAGGAACTAGGGTGATGGACTCTGAAAGGTCACCAAAGCTCTTCTGAGGCACAGGCTCTGGGTTCTTTGTCCTGATGATTTCAAAGAATGGTTCTCACTGACAAGAAGGATGAATTTTAAGGGAGAAACTTTATTACAGAGTGTTGTAGTCAGCTTCGGCTGCTGGGATGAACTTCCAAACAGACAGTTTATGGGAGTAAGAAGGGATTGATTTGAAGCTTACAGATCCAAGCAGAGAGAAAAACCCATCATCATCACCTCCAAAAGCAAGGACACTCAGGTCATAAACAGCAGGGACTCCAGGAAGAGCTCAGACTACTCTCTGCACACTTTAGGCTGGAATTCCAGATCCACCCCCAGTAACACCTTAGAGCTGGAGCCTAGGATGGGGTCTACAGTGACACCTCCTCCAGCCAGGCAGCTAAAGGCAAGTTTTAATATAACTCCTGAATCTATTAGGGGACATCCATTCATACTACCACACAGAGAGAAAGCAAGAAAAGCTTATCACAGAGAGTAACCAAACATGATTGTGTGGGAGTTTAGGAGAGACCCCACACAATGTTGCCAAGCTCCTCCTTAACCCCTCCCCAGTCGGAGCTTTGCCTTGCCTCCTATAGGATCAAAATGGGTGTTCTTATTTAATTTTTTTCTTAAACATATATGTACTTTTTCTGGTGCTTTTTTTTATTCCAGTTAGGGTTACTTCTTCAGAGTGCATTGTGACAGTTTCAGGCAAGCTCTATAGATCCCCTCCCCTTGAGTGGGCGGAGTCTCTAGCCAGAGCCCAAACCTAGATACAAAAACTGATTGGTCAGATATAGACCAATCAGCTGTCTCTCTGACTTACCTAGTGGAAGTTTTAAAAGCTTCCCTAGAACAAAGGCCCGTCTCTTTTCTTCCACATGGCGTCCTAGGAGGACTTTCATTTTTCAGGTAAGGCCCCTCACCCCACCCCTTAGGCTGGGGTGAGGGGGGCTCAGGATTCTTTCCCACATGAACCTTTCCTTCTCATTATGGGAGCCCTTCTGCTTTTCTTCTGCTTGTTAGGCTGAGCAGCATAGATTTTATTAAAACCTCTCCCATGTGTTCTCCCCACACTGGTGGCTGGAGAACTCTGTAACTCCCCATGTTCCCTTAAATAAAGTCTCCCACTATACCTCAATATCTGGTTGTTTATGATTTGAATCCTTTAACTTTGTAGACAAGAATTTGGGTACTCCTTAAAATTTGGGGTGCATTGGAATTTTTGCTGGGCGTTATCTATATTCTAATCCTCAGCTCACCCTGCTACAATTGTATAGAAAAGCTCTCCTACAGGACATTCTGTATGAAAGAGGACGCAAAGGCAAGTTGCCCATTGGGAAGTAAAAGAAATAAAGGTGAAAACACTGTCTGCAACAGAAAAGATCCCTGAAAATGAGTTTCCAATGAGTTTCTTTATCTCGAGATTTTTAAGGCTTTCAGGCTAGAGAAACACATTGAGTGTTTGAAATGACTACACTGATATATGGAGGAATGAAATTCTGGTCCAATCACCCTTCTTCCTGAGGTGTCCATGTGTCTTGTTTCTAATCTGAGAATTTATTACTTTCTTTTTTGTCATGGCGACTGGGCAGGAGAGGGTTCAGCACCTACCTGCGAGCTTTTCAAGAGAAAAGTAAGAGTCAAGGACACGAACAAGGGTGGGGAGCTGTGTGAGGGCTAGCCAGAGCCAGGACCTGCCAAGACTGGCTTTTCTTTTCTTTTTTTTTACTCAGAATCCTGCTCATATGTTGTCTCTTGGCTATACCATACCCATCTGCAAGCTCTCTTCTCTCTCCCAGTGTGTTGACTTCCTAGTTGAGCCCTAATGTTCTCTTTGACTGTTACAGTCCAAGCCAAGGACAAAAGACAAAACTGCTAACTTTTAGGGCCCTTCCCTAAATACCTAACAAGTTTCTTGCTCCTGGTTTCTATGAGCACTAATCAGGGATCTCCAGAAAAAATATAACCTACTCAATATGTATAGACTTGTAAGAAAGTATGTATTAGAGGATTCGTGTGGCCAAAGGTTTGATAGTATTGCAATGGCTGGATGCAGGCTGGAGAGCCTGGGCAACCAGGACCTGCTCAGTGCTAGAAGCTTCAGAACATGAGGTACCAAGATGCAGTCCCAGACCAAGGGAGAAGGCTTAAATGTGCCTGGGAGATGCTGATGTTAGTCTGCATTTAAGAGCCGGAGAATCTGGGGTCTGACGTGTGCAATCATGGCAGCAAGAACTGCACCTGCTCAAGAAGGGTCCACAACCAGAGGCAATAGTGCCTGCCTGAAGTCCCAGCACTCAGGGGAACCACAAGTTCAATGTCAACCTGGACTGCACAGGGCTGGTGATATAGCACAGGGATAGAGAGCTTGCCTAGTGCACGCAACCTGAACCATCCCCAGCAATAACAGCAATAAGAAAAGACAAAAGGGTCGGGCATGGGACAGGAGCTCTTCCTCCCAGTCTTCATTCTGTCTGGGCCTGAAGGTCGCTGGCTGCTGCTCATGTCAGGGCAGGTGTTCCCCACCAGCCAGTCTTCTCTGCAGACATACTCATGGTCATGCACAGAAATGTGTTTTACCAAAGCCCTAGGGGCCCCTCACTCTAGTCAATATGCTAGAGGGCTTGAGAGCACCTCAGCTCTAGTAAGCTTAACTCAGGGGCCTGAGGTGTCTGAAAAATTCAGGGCCATGAAAGCTACACCCTGAGTCAGTGGCTAGTGACATATGTTGAAGGGCCATACAGGAATGGTAACCGGGAAGTGAGCACAGGCAGGTAGATTTATTAAGGAGATATAGGAATTCCAAGTGGGTTGCCAAGGATCTGCCTGGTGGGAACTGGATAAAGACCGAGGAATCTGTACTGAGATTGGTCATTCTTCAGTCATCGAGGGCGGAACCAATGAGAGGCCTACATGCCCTGTGCATGTTCCCTGGGCCCAAACAAAAAGTGATCACTCATTGTTTGTTCAAAGGGATGATCCACATCCTAGCCGTCTTACCCTCCCCCTGCTCGTTGTGCCCATTTTGAAGGCTATTGACTGAGTTTGTTCTGTTTTTGTTCTTGAGCTACAGGGCTGTCTTGTACTTCACCACATACCCTTCCCTTACTGTCGGGAGCTAATGCCTGTCTCACATCCAATAATCAAGATTAATCAACCATGTCACATCTGGTTTTGGAAGCTGGTACTTTCCTGCCAAGTTAGAAATGAGTAAACCATTGTTTAGAGTCTTTAAAATATCTGGGATGATCTCCTGTAGGAGAAACATCCCTCACCAGGACCATTCCAGCATTAGTAAGCTTCACTTTGTCTCAGCAGAGATATTGATTTATTAATTTATCCTGAGTATCCCGAATGGGCGGTGGTAACAGGCAAACAAAGCAAGGCCAATTCACTTAGGAGGCTTCCTTGAACGCTCCCTGCTGATCACACATGACTCACCTCGACTGGTTTACGTTAGTCATCTTTGTTGGTTGCAGATAGCTGTCTGATACTGGGACCTAATCTTCAGGTTACATTTCTTAGCTTCTCAAGAAACCCCATCACTACTGGCTTTATGAGACTTTTAGGCTAATAACATTATTTTGCCCCTCCCCCACTCCTTCTTTCTCTTCATCCCTCTTTTCCCTTCCTTATACATTTCCTATTTTTAATAAAAGTATCTCCAAGAACATTCAGGTCACAATTTTACACTCATGTAATTTAGGCTAACCAGAGATCAGATTGTTTCTAGATGCAAGAAAGAGGAGGATGTAGCCTGAGTCTCAGACTGAGTTTCTAAAGGTATGATTTAAGCAAATCTGGCCACAGCAGGGGCAATCAGAGGTCAGGAATGTGACCAGGGAGAGATGTGTGGGTAAATGTAAATATCAGTAGAGATGTGTTCAAAGTGGGTCAGTGGCCACCCTGGATGTTTTCTTTGACAAGGTCAATCTCTAAAGAAAGCTGTACCTAAATGGTCAAGATGCTAGCCTACTAAATAGTCTTTCTTTGGATTGATAGACCCCCCCCCCAGAACATGTGTTGACCTTCAGGTGACGTCAGAAGCTTGCATGCCTGTCTGGTTTCTTCTCTGCTGTGTATCAACTAATAAAAGCATGGACATCACTGTGAGGTTCCCGTGCAGAACAGTAATACACTCATAACAGGCCACAGAGAAGAACAGTGGTGGTAGGAAGGAGGAAAGTGTGATGCCAGCTCTGGTTCCAATCCTGTCCAGAATGTAACTCAGAAAATGCTTGTTCTGAATTTATCATATCTGCAGGGAGGCAAAAGTTAACTAAGACCCACCTGAAACCACAGACACATTCAAAGAAAGGGAAAAACATGCAGAATTTTATCAGCATGATACCTCATAAATACATAAGAAATAGCCTCAGAAATGAGAAATCTCAAAGTGATAGCTGAGAATTCAGTTTTAGAGATCATCCCCAGATTCAAAGACATAAGGTATTTTTTTTAAATATATTTTATTTATTTATTAGAGAGAAAGAGAGAGAGAGAGACAGAGAGAAAATGGGCACAGCACGAACTCCAGACACGCCCTCTTGTGCATCTGGCTTTATATGGGCACTGGGGAATCGAACTCGGGTCCCTCTGCATTGCAGACAAATGCCTTAACCGCTAAGCCATCTCTTCAGCCCCCAAAGACATAAGGTATTTAAGAGAGTAATCATGGAAAGGTTTAAGCAATACGAGAGAGAGGGAGAGAGAGAGAGAGAGAGAGAGAGAGAGAGAGAGAGAGAGAGAGAATGTGTGAGACTATATTTTCTGCCAAAGGATTAAAGAGAAAGAGAAAATTCTGGAAGAATGCCATTCTGTGGGAGACATCCCTTCCTGAATCATCTGTCTTTAAGACCAAAAGCATCAGAGATCCTTGGAACCAAAGATCCTATTTCTGCATTTGTAAAAGGCCCCCAAAGCTTCCATTCCTAGAAAGTGCATTGCTTTATGTTTTAGTCAATCATGTGAGAATGTGAGGTCGAGCTCTGAGTCATCAGCCTGGGACAAAGATAATCCCAAATTAGGAAATAAAAGCCCAGTGGACTCCCCTGCTGGGTGTGCTGGCCTGTCTCGACTCTTTATGACTATACACCCTTCTGTAAAGGAAACATTGCCTTGCTAATATACCTTGAATGATGTAGTCATTCTTAGGCCCTAGACTCATTTCTAACAGAGGTAACAGAGACAATCATGGAAAATAATAATCAGGACTGTTATGAAGATTTCAGTCCCAGATTAACTAACTACATCCTTCTCTTGTGATTTACAATCCTGACTTCCTGGTACAGGAATTGAGACATTGGCAAAGGCAGATTTCCTTTGCTGATACAAATTACCCTTCAAAAAGGGAACGTCTCTGTAGAGTCTTTCTGTGTTTGCTGTTATTAAAAATAGATAGCTCAGATTGAGGGCATAGCTGGGTGGTCTAGTGCTTGCTTAGCATGTAGAAGGCTCTGGAATTAATATGCATCCCTATAAAACTAACCAGAGAGCAAACACTCAAGCAGATAACAACAATCAACTTAAAATATCATTATGCTAATGAGACATATGCTGCAATAGAAAATCTATTCTCTACATATACACGACATTGTACTGTGTGGGCACAGAGAGGTAAAATGGCAGATGAATAGGTCCAAAAATACACCTTTCAACTTTTTTTTTTTCTTTTGGTGCTCAAAGGACCGAGGAGCTGTTTGGTGTAGTTCCATGATTATCAGCAATTTTTACCCTCCTCACTACCAAGGAATCATACATACCCACCAGTGATGGTGATTGAATTGACACAAAGTACAGTTCTCAAAGGGAATAAGAAGGCAGTTTATTCTGCAACCAAATACGAGTGATCATAGCCCAGAAACACAGGTTTAGGTATCCTCAGATTTCATGTTCCAACTGTGATAACAATTGTGCTAACAATTTCATAAGTTTTTATAGTTACAGAGCATAAAGTCATAAACTGGGCTGGGGCGTTGGTTCAGTGATTAAAGGTGTTTTCTTACAAAGTGTGTCACCCTTGGCTTGATTCCCCAGGACTAACCCAAAGCCAAACTCACCGGGAGGCAAGTGCATCTGGAGTTTGTAGTAAGTACCAAGAGGCCCTGGCATGCTCTCTCTCTCTTTTCCTCTCTGTCTCTCTCTTTCTCTCTCTGCCAAATGTATCAACTTGCAAAAATAATAGAATCCAGAGAGACTATGTAAGAAATGCAAAGAAAGACTAAGTAATTGAAGCCTAAATGCCTCTTCTCCCAGGGGAGAGGGAGATGGGTGTGTGTGTGTGTGTGTGTGTGTGTGTGTGTGTGTGTGTGAGTAATTACTGAGGATTTCCCCGGAGACAGACATGTAAAAGTGACCCTTGTAAAATGTAAAATGAGCCTTCATGAAATTAGCATGAATTCATGGGACAGACATTATCCGATAACAAAGTCTGCCCAATTGTGTTCACACTTCTCAGTCAGTCTTATGTTCCAGATTGTTTCTGCTGTAGTGATGGCAGATCCCCTTTCCAGGTTTGGCCTTCATGCAAAAAAGGTTTTCCAGAGGAGGCCTCTTGCAGCTTGTTGGAGAAGCAGAAAGACAAAGGAAGTAGTGCATTGAGTCTGGGACAGCTCCTCAGTTCTTTTAGCCCCAAGCACAGTTTTCAGAGTGCCAAAGAATTTGGACAGCAGCCCCCAAAATTGTAAGGCATATCCTTTGAGGTTGTGGGAATGTCGCTGAGTGAAGGTTTGCCCTGCTTGCACAGGCAGAGAACAAGGTGAGAAGCAAGAGGCCAGACTATCATGCTAAGGACCATCATAGTTAACACCAGTAAGCAACGTGACACAGTAATTCTAAGAATGTATTTTTAGTGGAATGGACACCAAAACAGTTATCAGTCCTGGACTGCTCGTTTCTTTGATGTGCTGTGATGTTTTCTCAGGTCACTAGGGGCTCAGGGGTCTGGAACTCTGAGAAAGGTTGCTGGCTAGGATGCCTTCTGACTGGCATTCCTTGTGCTTTGTTTTCCTGGAATAGCTGACTCTAGCAGTTCATCTCCTAATCACCTAGGTTCAGCCTTTCTTCTGAGTTTAGATTCTGAGTCAAAAGTAAAGAGAAGAAATTGCTAGGGACAAAGGAATCCATGTGTGGCTTCTGGATCTCTCCGTTCACTTCGTTTCTTCCTTTCAACTATAGCTGAAAACACTGAGGTAGGCATGTGTAGAGAGCTTGGTTAAGAGACACATTTAGGCTTGGACAGCAATACTCCCCCTTCCCTAAACAATGCACTAGCAACCGGTTTGGAACTTGGGACTCCTGTGTGTGCTAAATAGCATGGACACTCCGCTGCAAACAATGCAATATGTTCTTCCTCCCAAAGCAACTGGTATTGGTGATGAGTTTCTCCTGCTTCACAGTTACCAGGGCCGTATGTAACCAGTCATTGAGCTTGGTGATGTTTGATACAGGTGTGGCTTCTGTACAGGAGTTCAGTCCCAGCTCCCCTTATGGACCAAGCATTACACCTTGTGTATGCAGTGGCCCAGTATTACCCCATGGTGCTGGGAAGGTACATTCAGCCATTCAAGAGCTTCTGTTGATTTTACTTATGTATATATTTGGAGGGAAATGCATCTCCATTGTTGCCCTCAGAGCCAATCAGGTACTAATGAAATCCATCCTCACATTTCATCTGGATGACTTTGCTCAGTTGTAGCTACTATGATAGCCTTAGGATTGAAACCATAAATCTTGACATTCCATTTTATCAGACAATACCTGATTTTGATTGGAAGTGATGCCCTTCTAGTTCCCTGTCATTCTCCCTTCTCTAGTCACATGAGTCCTATTTGGTTGTCTTTACCTTTCTTTTCTTTATCAAGTCCTTTCTACATATGATTGCTTCTGTCTGGAATGTTCTTCAGATTTCATCACTTCCTTCAAGTAGCCTGTTTGACCTTTAGTCTGAATCAAGTCCTCTTGAAGTCTCACAGATTCCATTTCCTGCCCTTGGAAACATAGGCCACATGTTTATGCTCACGTCAATTTTTCTTCTCATAACAATCAGAATTCCACACTTATAAAATTCTTATCAATGTTATTATGTACTCAGTGTGAAGCAGAATCTAGTAGAATATTACATCTGTGACATGGTACTTCCAGCCTTACTACACCTTTGAGAGGATAAGCACTGTGGACACAGGAAAGGTTGAGGGGAGGGAAAGGAACAAAGCAATGTTATAGTAATCTCCACATTGCTGGGAACAACATCCAACCAGACACAGCTTTGGGAGGAAAGGGTTCATTTCAGGCTTACAGAATTGAGAAAAAACTCCATTGATGGCAGAAGAGGCTACTTACAAGCAGAGAGAAGCAAATTATACCAAGCAAACACCAACACCAGCCAGCATGAACTGCCTCAACTCAAACTGCTCTCTCCACACTTTTGGTCTGGAATTCAGATCTGCACCCAAACACTCCTTAGTGCTGGACTCCCAGATTCCTCCTCAGTAGGGCTTAGCCCACCAGAGATGCAAACTTCAAACCTAAGTCTATGGGATCATGCGTTTAGACCATCAAATGATCCCAGCAGGAATGCTGCAAAGATCCCATTGAAATCCCTCCCTCTGGGACGCTAGCTCTGCTGTCCATTTCCTAAGCACTCTTCTCTTGTTAGAAACCATAAGGTCAAGACTGTTGGGGGAATATCTGCTCCCTCTATAAGATAATCAATACACTTCTCTATGTGTTTCAAAGTCTGCACCTCTTGGGAGTTGAACATTTGAAAGGAGTTTAAGAGCCTTTTTAAATTTTTAGGGGTAGGCATATAGGTTCATGTCTCCAGAAGCAGAAATAGAAGAAAACTTAAGACAACCTGTCCCAGAGGCAATATATATGAACAAAAGGCAGAAGAACACTGAGAAAAATCCAGCAAAGTAGTACATGGACCTGAAGCTGAGGCACATAGAAAGGGAAGATTATGGGGGCAGGAGAAAGAAAAGGAGCCCACCATTTGAGTCTGCTTGGAGCATCTTACCAAGTAAAAAGCAAAAATCCTAACACAATTAACCATAACTGCTTAAGCCTTTTCTCCCTTCCCAGCTGTAGACCTGCACTTTTCTAGGAATCTCACCGAAACCCCATTTTCAGGTAAAGAACCTGTGTTAAACCCCTTATGCAACCCTAGTGGCTCCAACTCTGACTCTTCAGATTGTAACCCTATCGAAGGCACCTCTGAAGCCACCCTAGAATCTCACTTATCAGAAGGAGTGAACCTACCCAAGAAAGGTAT